>JAFBJS010024726.1:0-10249 GCA_016785265.1 Paraplagusia blochii
GGCGCACCAGATTATAGGACGCAGGTCTTATATACAATCCATGCCCATACTTCCCTGTTTAACGTTGTCATGGTGTCCTCTACTATGTCTGCCTGAAAACAACACATACAAGCATACAAGTGTGTGTACAGTGGTACCTCAGCTTTCGAACATAATCTGTTCCAGGTTGGGGGTCGAGGTCTGATTTGGTCGAGGTCTGAAATAATTTTTCCTATAAGAAATAATGTTAAACTCATTAATCCATTCTGGCCCATATTAAAAGTCCCCTTTTTCAATAAAATGTGTATCGAACCAGCAATTTAGTCCTAAACATGTAGATGTATATTTAATATCTTTTTGTCCTCCTTCGTAATGTACGTGTTGGCTGGCATTTTTTCCAAAAAAGTCTCATCGCAATTAATAACAGCCATTATGCACCGGGCGAACTCGATCACGTATTTATCGGCATCCTTTTGGTCCGAACTCGCTGCCTCTCCATGTCTAGTCACACGATGGATACCAGTTCTCTGCTTAAACTTTTCAAACCAGCCTCAACTGGCTTTAAAAGTGACGCACTTTTCATCACTTTCAACATTCGACTCGCTGCTCGTACCCGCACCTTTCTTTTTTAGATCATCTCAAATAGCGAGAGCCCTTTCACTGATCAACACTTCGGAGATGCTGTTTCCAGCCAACTCTTTTTCCTTAATAAAGATAAGCAGCAATTATTCCATTTCATCTAGTATCTTGAATTGATTTGAGTTGAATTCTGAACAAGAAAGAAATGCATGTGGTTTGTGGCTTGACTCAGCCGAGCGCTGCTGCCCGAATGTTCTCTCGGCTTGACTTGGGCCAGTTGAAAGCTGAATTTGGTCAAAAGATGAGGCACATTTTTCCCTAAAATTTTGGTCGAGAGTCGAGTTGGTTGAGAGCTGAGGCGTTCGAAAGCTGATGTACCACTGTATTTGAAAATAAACATTGCCCGCACTTCCCCCTTTAACTCTCTCATGGTGTCCTCTACTACGTAAGGCAAGCCGCACATTTTAAAGAAAATCTAAGACTTTAATGTGCGACTTACAGTCGTGATAATATGGTTATATGTTTTTTTTTCTACCTTCTTCCAGATTTTGCATATGATTTTAAAGGTTATTTTTAGTATGAGTACTAACTATTAATTCTGAACATTAAATCACAGTTTATTCACAGAATAGGTTTTATTCATTAGTGAGTTTTTGAGTTCACAGCTCACAATTTGAATTTCACACTGTACAAGCTTATCATTGGGTGTGATTGGACTGCTCACACTGTACATACAAAACATGTCTGATTCCTGTAGCAAAAATTGCTTTGGGTTTAAATGTTTCAAAGTCATTGTCAAGTAATGTGATATAAAAAGCAGGAGGAGAAAGAAGATGAAGCCAGAAGTTAGAGATAAGGGGCTAACAGTTTCTTTGCAAAACAAAATAAGAATAATAGTCTGATCTGTCAATTCTTCCTTTCTGCTTTGTGTTTTTTACATGTTTTCACCTACTTATCTATGTTCTGTTTGACTAAAATGCAGTCTGGCAGGTTGAGCTGAAAGTAATAAATAAATCATCAGAATTTGATAAATCGACATTTAAAAACAAGTCTGATTTTCATTTGACTAATTGGGGATGCAATCACTTGTCATGACCTTGCACACATCACACAACTTGAAAAATGGGCAATTGAGCCCAAAATTTTGTCTGATTCCTAAATGGAACCACTGGTCTTAAAAATCTTAAGGTGCACTGAGCATGGTGCCATCTCTACACCCTGCTGTTTGGGTACTGGAGCTGCCGTCTGTTCCCTAATTTACCTTGGTATTAGGTAGAATGCAGTCCACATTTTGTGTGCAGCTATGTGCTCAACACATAGCTGCACATAGCTGTTTCAACGACATGTACATATTTCACTTCACATATTCTTTGCAGCACACAAAGAAAATGCTGATAAAACCTGTGCAATTCTGTCTGTTAAAATGCAATAAAACAATGCTCCCAACATTTATTATCTTGGTATGCACTCAGAGTGTCTGTTCATTCTGCATATACAGATAATTCCCAGCACTGTAAATATAAATATAAAAATGTATAAATAACTCTTATTAACCTACGAGACAGGTAACAGAAATTGATTGGCAGAAATAGCATCAGCTTTGGAAGAGTGTGGGTGGTGGACCAGTATAATGATGCTGTGTTAAAAAAATCCTAGGGGATTTACTGCCTAATATAATAACAGACCAATATAACACCTGAAGCCACATCTTTGATGAACTGCAGGAGTTGCTAAACTGCTCCTTGAATAATGATTTTTTTCTCCTGGCAACTGAATAAAATTTACACCTTATCATCTCTGGGGGAGAAATTACTCTCTAATCTACAAAATCTTTCTCTTTTATGTTGTAACACCAACCTTTTCCACTTACCTTCCAGTGGAATATTCTTTATGGTATTTTTGACAGTGGGAGCCAATTGTGAATGTTCCCTGCAAACACACTTGCCCTAAGGCATGAGAAAAAAAAACCATTAAATTATCAAATTCAGCATGAATCGTAATGGAATCTTATCTGAGATGCTAACTTGGATTAACTTTTTGCATAGCGCTCATTTTCTATATATGTATATATATTTCACAAATATGCATTTTCATCAGTTTTGTATTTTTTGCTTGTTAAACACGTTGTTCACAGCAATGGACAATATGCTGTGGGTTATGTTTCATTCTATCAATCCAACTGCCCTCGAAGGGACGCGACCCCCACTTTCGGAACTAATGTATATGGACAATTGGCCAGAGGAAGACAGATGGTTTGACAATGAGTGAAGGAAGCCACACACATCAATTTGGATAAACAGAGGAGACCAACAAAGAAGAAAACAACTTGTTCCAACAAACAACAAGACAAAGAGTCACTTGTGTGACACCTATACCACCCCAAATGCACCAAATTGTCACCAATTTGACCCTCAAAAAATACACAACTTCTACATCAAAACTGATAATTCCTCAGTGCCACTTCTCTGAGATTAAGATTCTGGGTGTCATCCATAAATAAACATATTATTTTCTCATCACTCATTCTCAGTTGCAGATTTTTCCATTGGTTGCACCAAATTGGTTATTGGATTTTAGTATTAAAATGGTTCTTAATTATAGTCCTTTGTGCTTGAATTTGTTTTAATCTTCATCCAGCCTTATGTGTTGCTAGGTTGAAAAAATGTGCCCTAAAGCCTTCAGATTTAGTAGTACAGGCACCAAGAGACTGTGGTTGTTTCTTGAACCAGAAAGATTTTGAGATGGCATTAATCTGACAAAGCAATGTCTTTTAGCTGGCCCAGAGTTCAGATGGGACAGGGTTGGATGAGAATTTCATGGTGCACCACTGAAGTCTTTCATTTAAGGCACAGATGGATATAATTCAACTCTGTTGAACTATATCCGTCTCTACGTCTGTGCCGAAGAGTTGGTAAGGTTATACTTTTGCTATTGTAATCTTGCCAGGTATTCCACCAACCATTCAATTTTCAAACTCAGAAAGCAAAAGAAGAACCGCAAAGTAAGGCCAACTTTCTGTATTCCTTTTTATTAATTATGTCTTTCTCTACTCCATAGGAGTTGTTTACCTGCGGGTCACTGTCATATATTTACAAAGAGGACCAAATCTGGCACCTGAGTTTAACCAGCCTTACACAGCTCTGTGTGGATGCTTTGACTGGAAAATAGCTAGAATTTTTTTTCTCATATGTTATCACCTGCTGTAGTTTGACATCATTTTGCTGTAAATGTACTGCACAGATAAATCTACAGCGTTATTGGGTATGTTGTGTTTTACTGGTGTTTCTTTTTAGCCTGTGTGTGTGTGTGTGTCGCTGAGTGGTCTATGTAACTAGGTGGTTTTTTCGGGACAGAAAAAGGTTATTTTGGAGTATTAAGTTATTGTAGTACCAAAACATCTCTTCACACCTTTGTCCAGAGGTGAAGGGAGTGGTCTAGAGGGGTATAACTAGTAGAGTTTCCTCTTACCTCAACCAGAAATTGATGAAGTTCCTCAGTTGAGGAATTAAACGTCTTTCAACTCCAAGAAGAAGTCCAGTTGTTTACAACTAAACCCTTTTGGATTTTACAGGATACGGTGGGTGCTAAAATTTGACACAGGGGCAAGAACTGGAGTGAATATTACGAAAATTTGTTTGAACTTGTGAGGTCTGTGTCTTTCTCTTTCCCTAGTGTTGGGTAATCGCCGTCATCACAGTCACCTGTGTCTAAGTCATAAGTCTCACTCGTGTCACCTGATGCCCTTAGTATATATACCCCTCTCTCTAATTCAGTCTTTGTGGGATCATTGATTTTTTTGGATGTGTTGTGTTTAGAGTGTTGTGTTAGGAGCTATCTTGTTAGGAGCTATCTTGTTAGGAGGTTTTTGCTAATGTTTGCAGAACTATGATTTTAAGTGTGATATGTTCAGCTGTCAGGTATTGGTTTGGGCTTAGGTAGCCAAACCATTGTTGAAGTTTAGACTTCATGTGCTTTGTAATGTGCATGTAGAAGGAGATTGTTTAGTTTATGTCAGGTTTTTGTTTTCTATATAATAATATAATAATAATATTTGAACACCAAAGAAGAGTCTCCCAGTCCTGCATTTGGGTCCAACCTCCACATCTTTGCTAAAGAAACCCAAACTTAACAGAACAAGATAACTTAACAGATAAATGATGTGTAAGTCATGAATAAAAGATAAAATGCTAAAATACTTTTAGCCAATAATAGTATATAATAATAGTATATAATAATAGTATGGCAATTAAAAGTATAGGCATTGTTGTAGTGTCAATACATAGGGAAGTCCAGGATCGAAAACATAGGCTACAGGGAAGTTAGGCCATGATTAGGAGGCTAAGTCATGAGTCCTGTTTATGGCCATAGGGTTCTGCGGGAGAGAACAATGATCACAATAATAACCTATTGTTTTATAACCTATTGTTGTATCCAATTGTAACCACAGACTATCTCCAGTTTTCTTCCCTTGTAAGAAGTGATTGGTGTTTAAAGCTGTTAAAAGTCATTTAACCTTTATAGCAAGTACCATAGGCCTAGGGTGACCTCTTAGGATGACCTCTGGCACCCTAAGCTAGTCTGGGAAGGTCAGTGGAACTCTGCAATTGTAAGGCAAGGCAATATTCAAGTCTTATCTAAAATTAGGGCAGGGGACATCCATGAGCATTCTTCTGGTCCATAACCATCCCAAGCCACTAGATAACGACATCCATGCTCCTAAGGACCATTTAAGTGCTAAGCCAATTTGCTACATTATCACACATTCTGGCCTGGCTGCTAGGGAGGAGCAGGATACCAATATTTATCAGCAGCTTGTTTGGCTCTTAATGCTGCCCACATTAAGGCCACTTTCCAAACTCTGCAAGCTTGGCTTACTTTCCTATGAACTAAAGGGTCTGCCAGAAAGTGATTCAAAATTGAATTTGGATTTGTAGCCATAACAAACAATCTGTTCTCCAATAGGCCATGTAAGACCATCCATATGTGTTGCTTATGATCTTTGCGTGAATAGATTAAGATGTTGAGAATAATATGTTGTCAAGGTAGACAAAATGGTAGGTCATGTCAACACATTATTAACTAGGGGATGGAAAAGCTGGAGCTTGAAAGTGGTCTTCCATTCATCTTCATTCTGAATGCGAACCAGATGATAAGCATTGTGAAAGTCTAATTTTGAGAAAACTGCAGCCTCCCACAATGGTTCAGACATTGGGTGTGAGGGGCGATGGGTTATGGGCAATTCTATTCCATTCTACCCTTATACATGTCTGCCGACCAACACTTGATGGCGTAATGTTTTTTTTTGAAGATATCCAAGTTGTTCTCTATTTTTTGTTTTTCAAATCTAGGGGGTGACCACCTGTGGACGCGTGGTTTGAACAAGGTTGAACCACATCTTTGGGTGTTAGTGTGCTTCAGTTACAATCATGTGATGTGCTGTGTAGATTGGCTTTATTGGAGTTTGTCCTATCTATCTATCGGTCGGTCTGTCTGTCTGTCTGTCTGTCTGTCTGTCTGTCTATCTATCTTAGTCAATAAATCCCAGTCAGCTTAAATGTATTTGTCACAATTTCTACCGAGATAAGCGGACATACAGTATGTGCTGGCTGCTTTCTGAAAGCACTTTCAAATTTGGATGGAATCGTCATATTGATGAGATGACACAATAGTTCTTCCAAAGTGCAGCATACAAGACAAACAAGACAAACAATATTTTTACATTCACTTCAATGGTCACATAATTTGTACAAAACTCAAAAGGTATTGTGTTTTCAGTTATTGGTTTTATTTTTTTATTTATAAGTGTGTTAATCTTTTTTATTTATTTATCTATTTTTTTTTCCAGGCCAGCCACAAGCTCGGTCCCATGTTTCACAGTCCAAATGAAATAAACTAATGCAACCAAGGGGGTGTTAAACATTCAGGTAAAGGATGCAAGTTTCTCAAACAAAAATATACAACCTAATAGCAGTCACAATAAATGCTGCATATTGCACACTGTTAATGAAGCTATTTGCATTTCCTCGATGTTGGTGTGTCAGTAGTGTAGTCTTAAAAATATATAGGAAAATATGATATCTGTCCAAGACGTAGAGCTTTATCAGAATCCACACTCTGATGAATTGGACAGAGCACATTCTGAGGAGGAGATTTCTAAGCAGCAGCAGCAGAATATCAAATGTGTAACACATTACACATTACTGTGTAATTCTCCATTTATAAATCTATCATGGGCATTGTTTTGATTTGAGTTTTATAATCTTTTGTTGTAGTAGTTTTAGATCCCAGTAGTTCTAGCCTTATGTTCTATTGTTTAGTAAAACAAAAATAAATAAAGATTTTACTTCTCTCTCACCCAGTGGTCCTCAAACTCAGTTGAATTGTTCAGCTCATTCCCGTGCATGGATCTACACTCACCGGCCACTTTATTAGGTACACCTGTCCAACTGCTCGTTAACACTTAATTAATTTCTAATCAGCCAATCACATGGCGGCAATTCAGTGCATTTAGGGATGTAGACATGGTCAAGACAATCTCCTGCAGTTCAAACCGAGCATCAGTATATCAGTATGGGGAAGAAAGGTGATTTGAGTGACTTTGAATGTGGCATGGTTGTTGGTGCCAGAAGGGCTGGTCTGAGTATTTCAGAAACTTCTGATCTAATGGGATTTTCACGCACAACCATCTCTAGGGTTTACAGAGAATGGTCCGAAAAAGAAAAAAATATCCTGAGTCCAATAGAGCATCTTTGGGATGTGGTGGAATGGGAGATTCGCATCATGGATGTGCAGCCGACAATTCTGCGGCAACTGTGTGATGCCATCATGTCAATATGGACCAAACTCTCTCAGAAATGCTTCCAGCACCCTGTTGAATCTATGCCATGAAGAATTGAGGCAGTTCTGAAGGCAAAGGGGAGTCCAACCCGTAACATTATTTTGTCATGCATCTGAATGTGCAATGTTGTTTAGATCACCTGCACCTTGACATTGACATGGGTACATCTTGTGTCTGTTATCCAGTCGCCAGTTCATGTGTCTGACATGCTCAGGGTACTAATTTACAATTCTCCAATAACACTACGCATCAATATTGTTCACCACATTATCTGGTCATAATATCCAATTCTCTACCAAAGTGATGTGGGTTGGGACAGTGCTAAGCTCGGAGCACCTCTGTGGCAACATGGCAGCTGTTGGATTCAAACCTGAAACCTACTGGACCTGTATCTGCATCCTTGACAGCAAGACCACCATTGTTGCCCCATTTTATAAATATTTTTTGACTTACATTTTTTATAGTAAAAATATTTTGTTTTTAGGAAGCAAGGAATTTTAGTCTAATAAATAGTATATTTCTGGGGTCTGTAATAGATTCATTGGTTTTTAATATTTTTTGTTGGGGCAAGGCATTCAAGATATGAGCAGATTGATTAACAATGGCTGCTATGGAATTAATTAACCTGGTATCCTAAAATTCCACTGTCTATAACTATTTTAAAACATAAGAAACTTAAAACCTAAATAAAAAGGTTAGATTTTTAGTTAATGTTATAGAAGAAACTTTAACTAACTTGAATATGTGATAGAAAGGAAAAGACCCGCAAAGCACTGTGAACAATAAGTTTGCAAAGTAAGGTTGGTAAAGTCCTGAATGGAAAATCATTAGAAATCTGGCAGTGCGAAAGGTCACAGATTGAGGAACACTCCCTCTATTCAAACAAGCACAAAGACTGACCGTCCCACACACACTAAAACATTCAAAGAGAGGCAACCCTTTGGAGGGAAAGAAGGGTGGGTCAAGTGATGCACCACACACACACACACACAGCCCACAACTCACAATCAACAACTTTCCTTACTTCCCTTCCAGCCCGCTCAGCTTTACCAACATTTATTGCTCCTTCTGTGCGAATGTTTTTGAGTTTTATTCACACGTCAGCCACAGTGTGTGTGTGCTTGTCCCTCTAAGTGAGAGCCCCATTACTGATTCATTTGTGTGTAGTTAACCATCGTAAAAAGGGAGGCAACATTTAAATTGTCTGAAACCAACCCTGACCATATGCCAGCCCTCCACTATACCATGCACTCACACAGTCTCCTTGCAGAATTTCCATCTCGCTTTCCTCTTTCCTCCTTTCCACAAGTTTTTATTTGTAGCTGTGATTTTTGATGTAATTAAACTTGTACTGTTGGTCCTGTAGGGAGTTTAGGGTTATGTTCTCAGTTCACGTATAAGTGCACTGTTTGGATTTGAGGGGCAGTTGGTGGCCTAGTGGTTAAGGAAGCGGTTCATATCTCCAACCCCAGCCATCCCTACAGCTCATTTAGTATATATGAGTAAACAGCTAATGTTTGTGAAGTCAGAAGTAAAATAATGTGATGGCGTTGGACTTGACTTGTCAAAGAGTAGAGAATAGCAGAACAACTTCACTAAGAAGAACAATCTTGTGACTTAATTTCAACTTGAGCCTTGGAATTATGACTAACTACATTCCTACTGCTGCATATATACTGTATGGTCATAATAACACCAGTATGACAACAGGGCTTGTGAATCCTCACATATACATCATATCACCCTGAATATAGGGTAACCAGGGAACCCATCATTTCCAGCTAATCTGAAATCAATTATTCTTAGTATTTTTTACATTTAACTGTTTAGGTGGCCAAGTGGTTGACAATTTGTTCCCTACTAGATTTAGGGGTTTGATTTCCAGTGTCAGGACATTCAAAAAAATCGATGTACTAGTATATTTGCCCACCGGTAGTCAAAGTCATTTGCACGTCGCTGTGGTTCATGACTGGTGAGGCACTGATGTCATCACAGTCAGATGACGTCACTGTCTGAAGTCAGTTTAGAATCTAATGTCACAGTGAGATTTTAGATTGAATAGTCGACCATTATACATTACAAATATAAAATTAATTGTGTATTTTTCTTAGAGTAACTTCACAACAACGAAGTAGCAGAATGTTCACATTCAATGTGTCTTACATAACTGTAAATCCATGAAGCCTTTTAAACTCTTCTCCACTTGGAGGTGAAAACCACAAAGACAAACGTGATGTTAGTCTGCTGATGAAGTGTACATAGGTAAAAAAAAAAGGTATATTTATAAAATACTAGTTTTTTACAGTGGAAATTTAATTTTATTTAGTGGTATTGACCACCTTATAGAACAGTCTGTGGAAAATGCCAGACATTTAACATTTCTTATCAGCATTCTTTACACATGCAAACTTTTTTTTTATTGTCGTCTAACCTAGGGGTCAGCAACCCGTGGCTTCCGAGACACGTGTGGCTCTTTCATCCTTCTGTTGTGGCTTTAGAAAATTAATTATGAGTATTTTATTTAAAAAAAATGTATTTTAGTTTGTTTATTTTAAAATATAATTATGCATTTGAAGATAATAGTAAACGTATAACATTAAAATAAAATGTTTTTAATATTTTTATTGCCCAAAACGGGTCGGCAAGCCGCGGTTCCGGAGTCGCATGCGTCACATTTTGTCTCTTTTCGTCTCTTTTCGTCCTTATGCTGCAAAGTTCAGTAATATTACCTTTCTTTTTTTCAGCACGCAGCAAATATCGGAGCATCTGTAATGTCTGTAATGTGTCTGAACGGCATGACTCATCACTATGAACAGACTTAGAAAACTGCAATAAAGGACAGGGGGCTGGCCT
>JAFBJS010024758.1:0-14359 GCA_016785265.1 Paraplagusia blochii
TCAGAGCCAGACTGTGGCTGGAGTATAGGTTTTTTAAACATACTGGTGACCTGGAGTCTTTTAGCAAACTCTGGTGTTTTAACAACATTTTATGTAAAGTACAAGAGAACCAATTGTGTTTTTCAAAAATCCTATTGCCATAAACACATGCACACACACATTTTTATGTAAAATGTATATAGGAATGAACTGTAAATAAAACGCTTTTGTAAAAATAAAAAAAAATCTCTCTCCCTCCACGTCTCCGTCTGTGGCGGCTCTCTCCCTCTCACTCTGCCTGCCGCTGTTAACCGCCGAGAATGCCGAGAGTTGATTGTGGAGGTTTGTACTATAGAGAGAAAAGGAATGAAGGCCAGTTGTGGCAAGACAGAGTATGTGTGTGAATAAAAGGGAGAACAATGAAATAGTGAGGTGTAGTAGTAGAGGTGGTGAAGGTGCATGAGTTTAGATACTTAGAACTGGAGAAGAATGTCAGGAGAGATTTGTAAATGGAGAAGTGTAAGCCAATATGAAGGGAAGTTTTAAACGACGGTTGTGAGGCCAACTATAATTAATGGTTTAGAGACAATATCAGTAGGCAGAAGAAAGAAGGCAGATGTGAAGGTGGCAGTGTTAAAGTTGTGAGGGGTTCTTTAGGGGTGACTAGGATGGGCAGTATCAGGAATGAGGTAATATCAGGAATGAGGTAATTAGAAATCGCCACTTCTGCTCCTCTTCTTTCTCTCCTCTCTCCCTTATGTTAACCCCTCTTCTTTTTATTTAATTGTGCTTTGGTTTGTTTTATGTATAACCTGTACAGTGTGTCTGAAAGGTGCTTATAAATAAAATGTATCATTATTATTATTATTATTATTATTATTATTATTAATAAGAGGGACAACACAGACAGGTGGATTTGGAGAAAAAGCCAGAGAAGCTAGAATAAGATGGTTTGGGCACGTCCAGAGGACGGACAATGGTTATATTCATAGAAGAATGCTAGAGATGGACCTACCATTAGGAGACAAAGTGGAAGGCCAAAGAGGAGATTCATAGATCTAGTGAGGTTTGAGGACAGGGTGAGACTGAAAATACTGACTTGCTGTGGCAACCCCTAAAAAAGGGACAAGCCGTACGAAAAAGAAGATGCCTCCAAAATATAATACAGTGGTGCCTCAACTTTCGAATGCCTCAGCCCTCAACCAACTCGACCAAAATGTGCTGGAGCAATTTGCCTTCACTTTATTTAATTCTATTGCCACAATTATTAATAAAACAATTGTTAATAAAACTATAACTAGAAGGAGGGTGGCCCCGTGGTATTCTCCCGATACCCGTAAGCTTAAGCAACAGTCTCGTAAAATAGAGAGGAGATGGCGCGCATCCAGAAACAGTGACTTATTTCTGATCTGGAAAGATAGTCGTAAAAAATGTACACGCAAGCTCTGTGTATAGCTAGAGCTGGATATTGCACTTCCCTGATAGAAGAGAATAAGAACAACCCCAGGTTACTGTTCAGCACTGTAGCCAGGCTGACTCAGGCTCAAAACTCCATGGAGCACAGCATTCCTGCTCATCTTAGCAGCTCTGACTTCATGAGCCTTTTTAATATTAAAACTATAACTATCAGGGAAACTTTAAATGGCCTTCTGACATTAACTGCAGCTAATCTGCATTCTGATGCCGTGGTGCAGGAGATAGCTGGTAAACCAGACATATCCCTAACCACATTTTCTCCCATAGATTTATGTCAGCTGACCACCATGATCTCCTCAGCTGAATGTGCTACTTGTAGCTTAGATCCCATCCCAACTAGGCTCCTTAAGGAGGTGTTTCCTTTAATCAGCACCTCCATTTTGGACATAATCAATTCATCTCTTAAGATTGGTTATGTTCCATTAAATTTCAAAATTGCAATTATAAGACCCTTGCTAAAAAATCATCATCAAACCCATCTTAGCCAAATATAGGCCCATTTCAAATTTGGTCTTTATCTCTAAAATCTTAGAGAGGGTTGTTGCTGACCAGCTCCCTGATTATTTCAATTCTAACAGTCTATTTGAGACTTTCCAATCAGGCTTTAGGGTTAATCATTGCACTGACACTGCTCTGGTCAGGGTCACCAACGACCTTCTGATGGCTTCAGACCAGGGTTTTGTGTCAGTGCTAGTCCTATTAGACCTAAGTGCAGCCTTTGATACGGTCGACCACCAGATTCTGCTGAAGAGACTGGAGAGTGTGCTTGGAATTGGTGGCACTGCCATAGATTGGTTTCGGTCATACTTAACTGGCCGATACTAGTTTGTCCAGATTGACAATAATCAGTCCCCCCGCACCAAAGTCAGCCTTGGTGTCCCACAGGGGTCAGTGCTAGGTCCAATCTTGTTCGCCCTTTATATGCTCCCTCTGGGTGATGTCAACAGACAACATTCAATTGACTTTCATTTTTATGCTGATGACACTCAATTGTATTTATCATTTAAGGCTGGCGAGCATGATCATCTTCTCCGGCTTAAATCCTACATAGATGTCATCAAGACCTGGATGACCCATAACTTCTTAATGTTAAATTCAGATAAAACTGAGTTATTGGTCCTAGGCAGATAAGGGACTCTGTAGCTGACATAATTGTAGCTAATAATAGAAATATTTTTAATATGGGAGCTAAGGGAAAGGTCCTGATCAAAAAAGACACCTAGGTTCTTTACAGAAGTCTTGGAGGCAGTGGATAAACTAAGACTGCCTACTTTCATCTTCGTAATATTAAGAAAGTCAGGCAAATACTCCCCCTGGAGGCAGCTGAGAATTTGGTATTGTAGAAAGCGTTGTCTACAAATAAGCAGGCCAGGACACACTTCTCCGTCTCGGGGGATTTATTGTATCAAAAGGTTTCTGACCATGGCAGGTCCAACACGACGTCTTGTATCTGTTACCCAGTTGCCAATTTCTGTTGTCTCACATACTGTGGATACTAAACTTTCTGCAATTCTACAGTGACCCTGCACACGAATGTCATCTAACACTTTGTCTGTTCATAACACACAATTCTCCACCACATTGGTCAATGCATTTGTAACCTATAGGCTGGACTGCTGCAGTTCTTTATTAGCCGGAAGCCCAACCAGTTTCCTAAGATCTCTACAGCTTGTTCAGAACATGGCAGCTCGTGTTCTAACCAAAACCAGTCAGAGACCACATCTCCCCGGTCCTCGCCTCTCTTCATTGGCTACCAATACATTTTAGGATCCAGTTTAAGATCCAGTTAATTACATTTATGGCTCTCCATGGGCTGGCCCTCCTATATAGTGGAGCTGATACAACCCTATCAACCCACTAGAACTCTTCGTTCTGTAGGTCTTCTTGTGGTTCCACGAATCTCTAAATCTAGATTTGGAGCCAAAGCCTTCTGCTACCAGGCCCCTCTATTGTGGAACCACCTGTCAGCTCTAGTCCAGGAGGTCGACACAGTTCCTACTTTTAAGAGTAGGCTAAAAGTGTTTCTTTTTGACAGCGCCTATAGTGGCCTACAGATCCAGCCGGATGGACCTTGGGTTTTAGTTATGCTGCTTTAAGTTAAGAACGCCGGGGGTCTCGTGGCATACTGGGTCCCCTATTACTGTCCTCTATCTCTATCTCTCCTTCCTTTTCCTTATTTATTTATCTCCTATCACTGTCCCTTGTCTCGTCCTCCTTCCCTTTCCTTATTTACTCCCCATTAACACCCCTTGCCAGGGACCTCAAGTCTTTATTCTTTCCCCAGAACCTGATTGCCATGGGCAGCCACTGGACTGCCCATGGCAATCAGCTCACCACCAATCAAGAGTTCTCTGGACCAGACCTGGAGCAGATGGACCAAAAATGGACTTCTTAATAATTGGACCTCTTAGACTAGTTTATTTTATAATCTATAATAATTAGCTGCTGTTACGCTGCAACTGTTTTGCCTGTCTGTCCTGGGTGAGGATCCCCTCCGCTGTTGATCGCCCTGAGGTTTCTTCCTTTTTTCCTGCCTAGGTTTTTGGGAGTTGCTCCTCCGCCGGTGCGAGGGTCTATAAGGGCAGGGGGTCATTGTCTGTTTTCTTTGTTGTTTCTTTGTATGTGTATGTAACTATGTGTAAAGTGCCCTGAGATAGCTGTTGCTATGATTTGGCACTCTAAATAAATATAGCTGAGTTGAGGTGAGTCATCCTCTCAAACGAGGGAAACTCAAAAACTGCTTTTCTGTCTTAAAGACAATTCTCCATCCACCCAACTCTTTACCTCTTTACCTCTCCACCTGTACTCCACTTCTTCTCCTTTCAGCTTATCCCGTTTTTCAACGGTTGCCACAGCGAGTCAACAATTCCCATCTCACCCTGTCCTCCGCATCCTCAACTCACACTCCAACCACCTCCGTGTCCTCCCTCACCGTATCCATAAATCTCCTCTTTGGCCTTCCTTTTCGTCTCTTACCTGGTAGCTCCATGTCTAGCATTCTTCTCCCAATATAACCACTAGCCCCTCCTCTGAACATGTCCAAACCATCTTAACCAGACTTATCTATCTTTTTTCTCCAAACCATCCTGTCTGTGTTGTCCCCCTGATTACCTTGTTCCTGATCCTGTCCATCCTTGTCACCCCCAAAGAGAACCTCAGCATCTTTAACTGTGCCACCTCGAGCTCTGCCTTCTGTCTTCTACCTATTCCTAGTGTCTAATCCATACATTATGGCTAGTCTTACAACTGTACTGTAAACCTTTCCCTTCACTTTAGCTGACACTCTTCTATCACAAATCACTCCTGAGACCTTTCTCAAGTTGTTCCATCCTGCCTGTACTCTATTCTTCACCTCTCTTCAACAGTCTCCACTGTTCTAAAGAGTGGAGCCTAAGTATCTGAACTCCTCCATCTTTTCCACCTCTACTCCTTCTAACCTCACCATTCCGCTGTTACCCTTTTCATTCACACACATGTACTTGGTCTCGCTACGATTGACCTTCATTCCTCTTCTCTCCAGTGCAAACCTCCACCTCTCTAGGTTCTCTTTTAACTGTTGCCTGCTCTCACTGCAGACCACAATATCATTACCAAACATCATTGTCCATGGAAAGTCCTGTCTGACCTAATCTGTCAATCTGTCCATCACCAGAACAAACACAAAGGGGCTCAGGGCAGATCCTTGATGAAGTATCACCTCAACCTTAAAGTCCTTTGTCCTTCCAACAGCACACCTCACCACCGTTGTGCTGTCCTCATACATATCCTGCATCAGTCTAACATACGTCTCTGCCACTTCTGACTTCCTCATTCAAAACCACAGTTCCTCCCTTGCAACCCTGCCATAGGCCTTTTCTAAATCTACAAAAACACAATGTAGCTCCTTCTGGCCCTCTCTGTACTTCTCCATCAACATCCTCAAGACAAATATTTCATCTGTGGTATTCTCGGCATAAAATCATACTGTTGTTCACAAATATCTACCTCTTTCCTCAACCTAGCTTAAACTACACTTTCCTAAATCTTCGTGGTATGGCTCATCAACTTTATCCCTCAGTCACCCTTTTTTTTAAATTGGCTCAAGAACACTTTTCCTCCACTCATCAGGCATCTTGTCTCTCTCTAAAATTCTATTGAAGAGCTGAGTGAGAAAACTTACCGCTTCTTCCCCTAAGCACTTCCATACCTCCACTGGTATGCCATCGGGACCGATTGCCTTTTTACTCTTCATCTTTTTCAGAGCTTTTCGAACTTCATTCTTTCTAATTTGATCTACGTTCTCCCTGTTGGGAACTGGCTTCTCTATCATTTTCCTCATTTAACAACTCCTCAAAGTACTCCCCCCATATTGCCAGCACACCTTTCTCACTGGTGATGACATTTCCATCTCTGTCCTTAATTAATCTTACCTGCTGCATATCCTTCCCAGATTGATTTCTCTGCCTTGCCAATCTGTATAACTATTTTTCTCCTGCCTTCGTGTCTAATCCCTCATACAACTCCTCATATATCCTCTTTTGTTTGGCTTTGGCCCTTCCCTCTTCACCTCTCTTGCCCTCTTTCTGTCTATTCTCCTCTGTCCTGTCACTATCCCATCTCTTATTTGCTCATCTCTTCCTCTGGAAACTCTCCTGGACCTCATCATTCCACCGCCAGGTCTCTTTGTCCTTCTTTCTCTGTCCAGAGGAAACACCTAGCACTTTCCTAGCTGTCTCCCTAATGACTCTAGGAGTTGCCTCCCAATCATCTGGGAATTCAACACCACAGCCCAGAATTGCTCTGACTTCTTATCCAGTCTTCAAAAGACTCCTCTTTCCTTAACTTCCACCACTTGATCTTCTGCTCTGTCTTAACCTTCTTCTTTCTTCTCACCTCCATCGTCAGCTTGCACACTACCATCATATGTTCTTTGGCCACACTCTCTGCCACCACCTTACAGTCACTTATCTCCCGGAGATTACCTCTTCTACAGGGAATGTAATCTACCTGAGTGGACCTGCCTCCACTCTTGTATATCACCTGTAGAGCATAACCACTGACGACATTCAACATCATTTCTTCTATTTCTACATTTACACACATCAACCTGTCTGACAGTCATTTCATATCCACCACATTACTTGCATACTTTTCCCTGAGGATCACCCCTACTCCATTTCTCTTCCCATCAAATCCATGGTAGAATAACTTTAAACCTCACCCAATATTTCTAGCCCTGCTGCCCTTCCACCTTCCACACACAACACATCCACTCTTCTTCTCTCCATCATGTCAGCTAGTCACCCACCTTTTCTTGTCATTGTACCTACGTCGGCAGTGGCCTAGTGGTTAAAGAAGTGGACTACGGTCTGCAAGGTCCCCGGGTCGAATCCCAATTCCGCCAAGTTACCACTGAGATGCCCTGAGGATGGTATCGTCCCTACACACTGCTCCTCGGGTGCTCATTAGCAGCCCACTGATGGGTTAAATCTGTTTTACAATGGACATTTGGACTTCAAAGGTGAGCTTAGTGTCAACATTGAGCCTTTAAAACTGGAAATCGGTATTGGCTAAGAATTTTGCAGTCGGTGCATCTTTAGTTTTACCTTTTTTTTTTTTGTTTGTTTGTTTTTTTTTTAATACACAATATTTCCATCAAAATACTATGCTTATTAATAATAGTTTAATTCTATCAATATCAATATTAATAAATGTAAGTTTGTTTTTGTTTAAATAATTGCAGGCTGTGGATTATTGCTCTCAGTGGCTCAGGTAAGGGCGAAAGATAAGAGTTGTATTATTATTGAGGTTGAAAGAGGACTGCATTTCATTTCCATACTAAGGTCTGAAATCACCGGAGGCCTTTAATGCCCATCCCATTTGTTTTTTTCTTGAACACTCAAAATAAAAAAAAGACACCAAAAATCTGTATATCTATTGCTTGTATTTCTATAATTTAATTGAGACAACAGGACATAAACCATTAATATTGTAACAGAAGTTAAACTTGAAGCACCGGATATAGTACAGGAGTCTAGTCACGTGGTGTATCATTCATTCATATTAGTTTTATTTAGGGCGTTTAAATTTTTGCAGCTTCATACAGGTATGGTTTCTGTTTTTTTTTTGGCCAATATGGCTCTTCAAACATTTTGGGTTGCCAACTTGCTATAAGTGGATCAAAGGTTGTGTCTTAGTCCTCCTCCAATAAGAGAAGGTTTCTCTTCTCTTTAGGTTTAGAACCAAAGTAGCCTCTTCGATGAGAGGTGAAACATCTTCAAGGATCTGCTATGTTCAGTTCTATGTTGCCTCCAAGTTTTTTTGTTTTTTTTTTCTTTTTATTGAATGACCTAGATGAATGAGAAAATATGTGCAGCAGAAAGAACAATTATGGGTCAAAGGTGAACTCTATGGCTGAGTACTCCCTTATTAAGGTGGAGGGTCTGAAGAACACTCGGCTTTACACACTGCCAGTACAGACACACTGAGTACACACAGTCACAGGCAGTGACTGGGTGCACTGTGTGATGAGTAACTCAGTAACAATAGTACAGTGCTGAAAGAACTTTACCAATAAAAAAACATATTCTTGTTTATCTCATCAGCTTGTGTGAGATGATTACACAATCACACACACACACACACACACAATTATGTCACACACATGGATGAGGCAGTTAATTCCTATATACCTAAGGAATGCTAATAAAAAACAAAAAACAGAACCTTGTGTATCTGTCTTTTAGTTTTACTCACCAACTATATACTGTATATATAAGTTGTTTTTTTGTTGTTTGTTTTTTATGTGATTTGCTTGGTTTAAATTCTACAAGAGTGGGTTGCGATTTAATGACCACTCTTGGCACAAAAATGACCTATGAAGAGCAGTCAGTGCACTGCAAACTAATTAGATAAAACATTTTTTGTGTTTGTGTAATTTTCTGTGTCATTCGATAAATAATGAAAGAATGTGAGTTTTTTTTAGCTAATTTTCCATATTACTACGTGGTATACCTGCGAAAATCCGTTGCAGCTTGCAATATAGATAGATAGATAGATATAACAATACTAATTGAGATTGAAATTACTGAACACCACACAGAGCAAAATACCTACCTACCTATCTATATATTACTGACTTACTTATCTACTAGCATCAACTGTTCACAGTTCCGGTTATACATCCTTCAGTTCCACCCTATCAATTGTATTGTTTTTTGTACTTAATGTATTTTTCTGTTGTCAGGACTGTATTGGTGCTGGAGCCGACATTCCCCAAAGAATACTCTTGACCAATAAAGGATCAATAAACTTCTATGTGTCTATCAATCTATCTATCTAACAAGGAACACCCAGTGTCTCAGCAAAGAAAAGAAGAAAGGGGTCCTTATCAAGGTAACAGACTCAGTTAAAACATTCAGCAAGAACATATAAGAAAATAAATATATACTCAAATGGAAGCAGGTGGGAACCACAGAATATCAACATTCCACCGCCACCTTGTTGGCGCCATAGCCTTGTTTGCAAGGGGTGGCCGTCAACCAACCATCCACTACTGCATCCATTTGGACCATTGAGGGTTGCACGACATTCATCGGTGAACAGTTTTGAAGTCAGTCTTCAGGTATTGCCTGGCCCACTGGAGCCTTGTTTGCTTGTGTGCATGGATAGAAGAGGTCGAAACGATGACTTACACGCTGCTGCAAACCCCTGGAGGACTCAGCATCTTGTTGTCCGGGTCATGTTGTATGCATCAGCAGTTTCAAAAACTTGTCTGCTGCTGTGATGGGGCATTTTTACAGCTGCTATTCTGATGAGATGTATTTGCCTGTTAGAAAGAGTCCTGGATTTGCCTTTATCAGCATGCGCATGTGTGTGCTCAGAAACAGCTTCTTACTTCTCAATAGTGCGAAGATCGCAATGAAGTTTCTTGGCAATTTTGATTGTTGTCATTTCTTAACCCAAACATTCAACTATTCCTTGCTTTTAAGCAGTCAAAAGGTCCTTTTTCTTGCCCATCTTGGTTGAAAATAGCCTGCTTAATAATGTGGAACAACCTTTTTTTAGTAGTCTACCCTTTAATTGGACCGACCTAAGTCCAATTAATTAGCACAGGTGTCTTCAATTGCTTTCAGTGATATGCAGATACACATTACCATTCATGAGTTTGAATTGAAAATCAAAAAATCTTACCTTTCCACTGTTTTTCATAATACCGTAACACTTTTTTTTTTTTTCATAATAATTTGCAGCAGTGTGTAGAAGTCCCTGGTACCCAGTTTAAATTGATAATTTAATTGTGTGAATGACTTGAGTGTATCTCCATCAAACATCTGATTAATAGTTATTTATCCCTTCTTAGCCCAAACCTGGAACCCAGCATCCATCTTATTTGACAAAAAAAAAAAAAGATTTTAGCAATTCTCATGGAACGTGATGTTGTTAATGGGACCACTATTTTTTTCCTCACCAAAGACCAAACCATGTAGGTACAGATAATCCACTCATTGTTTTATTACTATTATTATTATTATTATTATTATTTTAAATCTCTACATTGCTTTGTTTCCAAAATTGACATTGTCTCCACAGGTATGAGTGGGAGGTAAGAGCACAACGCTTCAAATTAATCCAGCATCTTGCGCCACCCATTCAATCATGCAGCGTAGTTGTGCAGCCCAATAGTATTTTTTCATACTTGACAAATTAAGACCACCGTTCTCCTTGGGGCTTAAGACAAGCTTATTTTTAATTCTGGGCTTTTTCCAGATAAAGTTCAACATTTTTTGTCCCACAATTTGAATTTTGAGGCTGGTATCCAAATAGGCAATGATTGGAAGAGGTATGTCAATCGGGGTAATATATTCATCCTGTTTCAATTCTACCTAGGAGAGACAAAGGGAGAATCTCCCGTTTATTTGTGTTGTTAATCTGTTATAGTTTTCATTAAATAACTGAAATTTGTGTTGTGATCATTACACCTTGATATTTAAATACTGTACTAGACCAATTGAACATGTTTATCTAATTCTGTTGGTCACTTGCCTACCAGCATCATAGCATCTGATTTTGTTTATTAACTTTGTAGCTAAATATTTCCCCAAACTCCTCAATCAATATACTCAATATTTTACTCTTCTGTGGCGTGGGTCCCTGTTCAAATGGATGTTTGTCTAATTTCTAGTTTAATACACAGTTGAAATCCCTCCCAACTATAATAAATCATTCAGCTTGCATGGTTAGGAAAACTGTAATTTCTTTAAAGAAGTCTTGGTCATCTTCATTTGGTGCATAAATGCTTAAAAGTGTCATCTAACTACACTTCCAGTGCACCAACAACCACAATTTTTTTCAGCTGGTTCATTATCTTCTTTCTCTTTATGGGATAATTAATACCCTTTTTATTGTAGCTAACTGCAGTCAATTTATCCATAATTTTAATGTTTATTTTAATATAGATATTTATCTTTATTTTCATATGATTTATTCTCCTGATGTACCTTAATAAATGAATTCAAACTAAAAGTGTCAATTATAGTAACCTTGAAGATATTGTTTGCTGAGGGACACTGAACAACAAATATATATACTGTATATATAAATAAAAGTCCTAGGAATGTCCTTGATGAGGAAAATCGCCCTATGAACGATTACCCCTCTTTTAAACTCACACCCACCCATACATTCAAATATCTTCTTCTAAACATAATATAGCCTTGGATCATAACTTTCCATAATTATTTAATGATAGACCATTAACCTAGTTTTATTCTTCAACCAAGGTCTTATCAGGTAGTATTTTTGTTTATGTTGTTATTTATCATTCGTCACTACTCACAACCAGCCACTATTTTGCCACTCAGAATGATGGTTCTAATCTGCAGGATTCAGCTGTTGGTTTTTCCTTTGGTTCTTCTACGTAGTCCATCCCTCACGTTTTCCATCACAACTCGCTTTCCAATATTTCGCGATCATCCACCTTTGTTTCTATACCAAACTTTAACGGAGTTCTCAGAAACTCTGACTGACAGACAGACAGAGAAAGATAGATAGATATGAATCCCTCAGGAGTATCCCTCGGGAAATTACGGTAACGACACCATGTACACCATTTACAACTAAACCCTTTTTGGACACCATGTAATTTTTTTCCGCCCCTTCTAGAACCCCATACAGTCTCATTACAGTTGTTACAGCGTAGTATGTTTTCCAAATCATCACATTAAACCGTAAGATTTGCCTCTCTCTTCAACAGGTAGCCCAGAGCCCTCTCCTGTCGAAAACTTCTGTCTTCCACTGTACTCACTCTGCTCTCTTCGTCCGTCATTCATTTGTCATTTATTTATTTATTTCTGTAATTTATCCAGTTGCCCTGTACATTGTTTTATTCCTGATCCTGTACCAGAATGTCTAAGGGTCAGAAGACCATTCTGGGAGACCATTGAACCATGTGCATGATGCCATTCAACCAGTGTTGGTACTAATGCGCTACTTGTAACGTTGTTATGTAATGGAACTACTTTTCTGGGTAACTAATAATGTAATGCCCTTATTGTTACTTTTGTGTAAAAGGGCTTGTTACTATCTGTGGTCCAAATGGATGGTTTCTTCCTGCCACAGAGAGAGGACTGTGTGGCAGCAAAACCTGTCTGCTGCCTGTCAGTGTGTGGTAACTCTCACAATCATCAGTGAAGGACAGTCATGCACACTACCTCGTGCGTGAATAGATAAACTTCTATCTATGCGGATAGAGAATTTCCTCTATCCGCAGAAATTCTTCTTGTCTGCGGCATAGAGGAGTCACGCGACCTTGGTCTGGGAAGCACCGGGGGTTGGCGTTGAGTCCTTCGCCGCTGCAGTGGAGCCAGTCACTCCCTTCTTGGTCCCAGTACAGGGCCGTCTCCCTGGCGGGGCTGCTCTCCTTAGGTTAATCTGACAGCAGCTGTGGTGAGAGGTAGGGAAGTGAGAGCTGTTACAATTACTTTGTTTATCCTGTAGTCCCACTTTTGCTTTGCTCGGCCTCTCCTTTCTCTGTCGGAGAGACAAGAGAGCCTCCTCTCTCTGCCCGATGTTGTCCACAATCCTCCCCTTCTATCTTGTCTTGTTACTTTGGGTTGGGCAGGGTCTCTGGGTCCGAGGCTTGCATCCTTTCGTTGTCTGGGGATGGGGTGAGACACGAACTGAACTCTTGCATCTGCATCTGCATTTATACTTTGCCACACCCAGCCCATTACTGATCGGAAACTTTTAGGTTCTTTCCACAGCTGGCTTTGTTTGGTCAAAACACCTCCTTTTATTGTAATCCAAACTTCTCTTGTCTTGCATTGCAAGTTTTTTCCACAGCTGTCCCCTCTGTTCCTCTCCAGTCCACTTGTCATTTTCTAACTTCCCCTTTCCTATATGCCTCAGTATTACAACATTTTTACTCTTTAACAGATACATTGTGTAAACAATATTTAGCCATCATTTCATCATCATGAAACAAGAATAAGCATTTGATCATTCAATCAAGAATTACAATAGTAATCATAACACTCTTTTTCTTCTTATTAAAATTTGGCTGTAAGTTCCACACCTGACCTTTAACTTGACTGAGTTTCTTCTTTTCCATAATCTTTACATCAGATCAGGGGTTAATTCTCTTAGTCTGTCCAGACACAGTTCCCTGTGTATTGCGTTACCAGCAACTGTATAAATATGAATATATGTTACTTTATTCAGTTATCACACTTTGATATATTTCATTCTGTTAGATCATACGCAAAATACCTATATTAGGCATAATCACTCATTGATCCCATGCCTAGCTTCATCACAGCTTTTCATCACAGTGTTCTCCTTCCCAGTACAAAGGACATGTCTCAACATGTTCTAATACCATATCTCCTCCCACGTCTCTTCTATTTTCAGCCCACAATGGAACTTTTTTACACACATATAAACTCTATAATAGCCTGCTTTGATTCCTCAGTTATGACTCTCTTTGGATACTGAGCGCAACCATCCTTGACAATTTGTAATTCTATTAATTGCTTTTCAGAGGCTCTCAGCTGCAGGTTGATGCCCTGTGCCTCTTCACTAGGGTCTGTAACTAGTTTTGTTACATAACAGCGTTAATCATAATGTGTTAGTCCCAACACTGCAAATAACTCAGAAGAAAGATCTGCTGCTGAGTAATAAATGAGACAAAAACAAGCTGTCACTTTCTTTCTGTCTAGCTTTCCCTCATGAACACACACAAGCAGCTGTCCTCCATTTTTACAGATCCATCAGAGAATCAAGCTTTTCAGATGCATGCATGACATTTCAGAAACAAACAAATAATTACCTCATAGTTATAAATAATGCACCGATTAGTGATGCTAAATGAAATAGAAATATGATTTTCAGTCATTTTGCCTCAAGATTTCAGAGCTCCAATCAAAATGTGTCGAGTCTAGGAGAAAAATATTGATTCACCTGCAATAATGATACCAATTTGGTAAAATGTACATACACAGACTACATTCCAAAATTGTATTACACACATTTGTGATAATTTATATGCAGAATATTTTAGGTTTAATGTTGCCCCCGGATCGCGGGGGCAACATTCGGAGGAGGGACGCCCAAACTTCCCTCTCCCTAGACACTTCCTCAAGCTCGTCTGGGGGGATCCCAAGGCGTTCCCAGGCCAGCCGGGCAACATAGTCGCTCCAGCGTGCCCTAGGTCTTCCTCTGGGTCTCCTCCCAGTGGGACATGACCCAAACACCTCCCGTGGGAGGCGTCCAGGGGTATCCGATGTAGATGCCCAAGCCACCTCAGCTGACTCGTTTCGTGGAGAAGCAATGGCTCTACTCTGAGCTCCTCCTGTGTGACAGAGCTCCTCACCTTATCTCTAAGGGAGCGCCCTACCACCCTGCGAAGAAAGCTCATTTCCGCCGC
>JAFBJS010024759.1:4876-23663 GCA_016785265.1 Paraplagusia blochii
AGCTTTTAGTCATTGCATGGTTTTGTGTTCATTGTTTCCCCCAGGTGATAAACCTTTAGTGGAACAAGGCATTAAGATGAACAAGGAATTGAAGAAAACAGCAGAGTGGTCTAATATTTCTTTCCATGACTGTATTTTTTATTTTAGGATATTTTATAAAAGGAAACAAAGAGGGGACTCTGATTAGTATCTGCTTCTTAAACTGCTTTCTTAAAACACAACAACCAGCCAAGATATTGCAACATTTCTGACCTCTGCTTAGTATGTCTTCCCTCAACTTTGGTTAACGTAACAACTTGTCTGACCAGTGTTACGTTCCCTGCCCTGTCATGCAGCACATCTACATATCATCCCTACATCAGGTCTGGTGTAATATCTTCTCGTGGGTCTGAAAATCTCCTGTGTTGGCCCTGGGGCTAACATTTGAACAGATAAGATAGGATCATGCAGGGATTCCGTGGACTTTGCATTGTTATCTAATCCTGTTTTTAAATGATAGACACAATATGCCTTAAAAAAAAGAAGACATATCCTTTCATTGCAGATAAGAAAGGCACAACAGATTACTGCTGCAGGTCCTTCACAGGAAAAAAAAGTATAGAATTTTGCCTTATATGAATGGTCTTGGGGTTGTGTACTGAATGACTTTCCAAACAGTCCAAATTAAAAAGAAATTCATATATATATATATGTATATTAGGTAATTGAACTTCCTTAGGCAGACTGGAATGCAGAAAAAGGATTACACAGATGTGAGAGATACAGCAGCCTCTCCTCTGTGCAGGGGGAAATTTAAAGAAAGCCTTTTGCAATTCCCATCTCCTCTCATATTCAATAAACCCACTTTTTGGTGAATGAGATGTGAAATTGCCAACTATCAATATCCCCCATGGTAAAAGGTATTTCACATCTCCCAGAATAGGATTGTTCCACCATTCATTTTCGGTCACCGACTTAATGACCATTATGAATGCAGGGCTAGTCAGGCAGTGACCATGACTGTGAAGGTTTTTAATAGGCCTGCCGAGAGACACACACAAGGTAATCCAGAAGCAGCCATGTGAGTGAAAAGACATTGTTTGATCATTTAGGACATGTCTGGCGAGTTGGCTGACTTTGCCAGACGATGAGGTTTTCATAAAAAAGTTACTTTTGCTATCATTAAAATATAAGATTCCTCATACCTTACTGTCTTTAGTTTAAGTTATTAGTTAGTTTTAGTTTTTAGTTGGTAAAAAAAAACAAGACTGTCATGTTGATATGTTATAGTAATACGGTAATTTTATTAAAGTATAAGGTAGAAACAGAGCTTTGTATACCATGTCTCCGAAGCACTTCTAGTCTAAAGTAGCATTTTAATGCACAACACACATTAGTATCGTCCTCAGGGTCAAGAATCATACAAACATACAAGAATCATCATGGAAAAAAATATTACACCACTCTGCTGTTTTCTTCAATTCCTTGTTCATCTTAATGCCTTGTTCCACTAAAGGTTTATCACCTGGGGGAAACAATGAACACAAAACCATGCAATGACTAAAAGCACTGTATTTGTCAGTACAATGTTATTGCTAGTGATGTAGGAACAAAAGCGATTTTTGTCACAGTCAATAAAACCATGTAAAATGGACAGAAATCAGCTCTGAAATTAAACTGAATTATGAGCCTTTTTTGTTGTTATTATAATTGTCCAGATTAATGTAGATTAAGTGGAAGCAGACTTTTAAATGGACAAGAAATTAAAGAAAGAGTGGTCTAATCATTTTTTCCATGACTGTATGTGCTCACACTGTACATTACGATGGTCTTGTGGGATTGGACTGATCAGATTGTACAACCACGATCAGTTCCAGTACAACCTATAACTGGGACTACCTTGGATAAAAGCATATGCCAAATACAATGTATTGTAAAATAGAGCAACTATAGAGGAAGTGGAAGAAGAAGCTGGTAGCGTGATTTGCACAGATGCTCATAGTTGCTTTCTGAGACACGATGAGAATGATGTTCAGCAAACAAAAACTCTGCAAGGAAACATAAGGAAATGTCTTGGTCCGGTCCGTCAATTCTGCCATGTTGCAGGTTATCAAACGGTTGATCAGGAGGTAGTCTGTAGGCAATCATGATTTGATAATCGCTTGTCATAACCTGGTGTACACTACAAAATGTGAGTCACACAAATGAGGCAAAAATTGTTGCAGAACTGACAAATCATGCCAAAATCGCTTAGTGTAGGACCCGCTTAACATGGTGGAAGTTCTAAAAAAAACTAAACTAATAAAAATATATTCAACTACAGTACTGTTGCTGTGCTTTTTGAATTTGTTATACTTGCAATGATATTCAAATAGGTGTGCTGAGGGGCAGTTGGTAGCGTAATGGTTAAGGAAGTGGACTAGTGTCCGCAAGGCCCCTGCTTCGAATTCCCCTACTGAGGTCCACTGAGCATGGCACCGTCCCCACACACAGCTCAAAGTTGCCCACTGTTCACTTTGATGATGGGTTAAATACAGAGGTCACATTTTATTGTGTGCAATGGTGTGAATCACAATGACGAGGAGTTTCCTTTCCCTTTGCAATGATATATATGACCACTACCGGGTGGAGTAAAAAAAAAGGCTTGTAATTTTTTTTTTGCAATTTTTCAAACAGTGCTTAATTCTTCTTGAATACCAATTAACAAAGGAAAACACAATGCATAATAGTCTCTTCAGTTGAGGCTGACACCTGTCACTATGGATCATTGTCATGTCAGACAAATACAGATGAAGGCGACAATAGAATTGCATCTGAATTAAATTCACTTAAATTGAGCTGTGTCATCTGTCACCATTGAGTCTTATCCAAGAGAAAAAAAAAAGTACCTTTCCTGTCTGATCTGATCACCCTTTGGTTATGATTTTATGTTTTTGTTCTGAGCTTCCCTCATGAGGTACTACGGCGTTTTAAATAAATGAATGATCACTGCTCCATGTGTTGAGGTACTGATTAAATCTGTTTACTTTTTCATGTACACCTGAATTATTGTCCCCACTCTGTAGTCCAGACCTTTGTATAGAAACAATAACAACAGCGATGTGTTTGGATGAGATAATTACATTTTGAATGTATGATAGAGTCACAGTGGACAAGAAGGAATAACAACCCATCGCATTGCATGGAATGAGCCCTGCATACGGAAAGCAATGAGGAAATTATGAAATAAATGTCAACCATGTTCATGAAACAAAGCCAAGAAGTTGGGAGAATGTAATTAAGACTGCAACGCAAATAAACAAACAAAAAAAATCCCAACATCAATAATATCTGTATAAATGTAATGAACACAATAAGAATGGACAAAAAGCTAATCTACATACAGCTCATTTATCTGATTTGGCAATTCTACTGACTAGTATTACCACCCTTTTTAAAGATCTTTAAAATTTCAAAATAAAACACCTTTGAGATTTTATTACATTAACATCAAAGTCTGAATGGTCTTTTTTGTAAAATTACCATTTTTTTTTTTAGGTAAACAGGGGCAAAGAAATGACTCAATTCTTTTTGAATCAAGTAAATTAGTAAAATTGATGACTGTCGTGTATTTCAAACCAGCCAGAGTTTTTTTTTTTTTTTTTTTTTTTTTTGCCGGTGCCTAGCCCTGATATTTTTTTTTTTTTTTTTGTGCCGGTCCCAAGCCCTGATAAATGGTGAGTTGCGTCAGGATGGGCATCCGGCGCAAAACTTCCGTACCGGATCAAATATTGATGATTGGACAGTGGTTATATTGGTTGAAGAATGAGTTACTAGCTTTGAGACAAAGAGGATGGCCGAGAGAGATTTATAGATGCAGTGATGGAGGACATGGAGGTGGTTGGAGTTCAGAATACAAAGAACAAGGGGACATGGAAATTGTTAACTCGCTGTGGCAACCCCTGAAAAAAAGGGACAAGCTGAAAGGAAAAGAAGATGTACATGCATTTCACAGTAGCAAATGACCTACAGTGGACAATGGAACAGGTCCGCAAATCAGAGGTTGCAGACCCCAATCTAAAGCAAACTTCATGGGAAAAATTTTACCTCACTTGCAAGGAGGAAGACGATAGTGTTGAAGAACCTCTCTCCCGGTGGCTAAAATAGGAGTTGGACTGGGTCCAGATTCCATAAATAATAGTCTAAAATGCCTGAGACAGCATACATTCAAGTAGGAGAATTCCCAGGTGTCCCCATCCAGTCAAAAGGTTGGGGACACCTCTTAACCAGATTCATGAGCGGTCTTGTTTCAACGTTCAGGAGAAAAGCCTCAACATTGAGCTGTTACCTTATGTCTAAGCTCTTCACCCTATTATTCTGTCTCAACATGGCCACCATTGTGAGAAGATCAACTCATTAATTAACTAATGATCTCATTTTATACTTAACTAGAGAGTAATGTTGACAACATTGATTTTTGAAGAAAGTGAGATTGCCCTCTAGAGGAGAAAATCAACATGACCAATAAAAAAAAAAAAAAAAAAAAAAAAGAACAGACTCTTCTCACAAACCTTTAGTCTACCCTCCCATCTGAAACTCCTTGCCCCATAATGACCCAATCCAAGCTGGACCCAATTCCAGTTGACAGGAGGAGCCAGGGAGGTATTAGGTATTGGTGTCACCAACTCATTACATGGTCAATGTAAGGCATTGACATTTACACTGACGTCCACACACATTCATTAAAGCGCCTTCATTTTTTTTTTTTATTTCCCTTCCGTCTTCAGCTGGGCCTTGAGCCCGTGTTAAAGTGTATCCATTTTAGTTCAGTTTGTCATATATGTGAAAAAATAAAAATACACACACAAAAACACATGGTGTACTGAGAGGACATTTTCTGTCCACCTCACTGAGAAAATACATTACTGGCACTGCCACATCCATAAATGCTGTTGAGATTTAGGACAGACATTATTTTTGTTTTATGACCTCTTATCTTTACCGAATCAACAATTTTACCATCTGTCCAGATATTTCAATTATGTCCAAGTCCTTGACGTGAACAGCTATAAATGAGACATGACATGAGCTCAGGCTATCCAGACGTCCAAACCTCTTCACCAGTTTCAGTCACTATATGTGTCACCATACAGTATCAATGTGAGCATACAATTGTATTAGGATCTGGTGGAAGTTATTTATTTTTTTTTTTTATTCCTGTGCTTTCCCTCTGCAGGTTCTCGCGGTCCTTTTTTTTTTTATCCAGAAGTAAAAGCTGAGTGAGCCTTTTCACATCATTGTGGTTCCATGTTTGATTGTTTCCATTTGACCTCGACAACAGGTTTGATAACCTGGTCAAATTCAATCCCTTGTGACACCGCCTGTGGACAAACAAGTATTGACAGTTGAAAGGAAAAGGACAGATGCATTCATGTTTCTTGACAGAAGAATTTTAGAACGGTGACAGGTCACGGCCGCTGCACTGTCAGTTATTAAATGAGGCCAGCGCCTCAGATGAAATCTTGTATTTTATCCAATTTGTCCCATGCAGCATGAATATCAACTCTTTTCTTAGCAGCTTTGTACTGAGCGTAAGTAAAGGTCAAACTGTTGGGTCCGCATAGAGTCACTCTAATTAAATTCAGTTTAATTTGTCTGGCCTTTCATTTTGTTGTCATCAACTAAGATGTCGTACAATGGCTTTACTGAGATGCTTAAAAAAATAAAAAAATTGTATATGTTTTTAAAAAACAGACAGGCCTCAAAAGGTATGACTTTTTTGTCAGCATACATACAGTAATTTTTTTTATTCAATAACTTAATAGTTTGGATTACATCATATACAAGAGAAAAATTACAGTAATTTAAAGGGTTATTAAAATAAATAAATTAGAACTATATTAATCCCTAGGGAGTGTCCTTCGGGAAATGCCTCTGCATTTAACCCATCACCGTAGTGAGCAGGGGGCTGCTGGGTGGGCCAGCGCCGAGGGAGGAGTGTGTGGGGGACCATGCTCAGGGCACCTCAGCGTTAACTTGGCGGTAGGGGGATTCGAACCCAAGTCCGCTTCCTTAACCATTAGGCCACCAACTGCCCCAATTAGGCCACCATGTGCCCCGATTATTTGAATTATAATGTGTTGAATAATATGTTCCAAACAGCAGTAAATTACTGACCTGGTGGCAGCCCCGTGGTTAAGAAACCAAACCTGGGTCCAGATAGTTCCAGGGTTGAATCCATCAGCTGCCAGGTTACCACTAAGGTGTCCTTAGCAGGTCACCGTCCTCCCGGGCACTCAAACCGACTCACTGTTCAATTCGATGGAGTTAAATATAGGGATGACTGATTTACTGGTAATATTGGTTTACCAATATTATTGGCCCGATTTTTAGCAACCTTTTTGGAACGTAATAAATATTTGTTTTTCCACCGATATTCAAAACTAATGCTGCAAAGCCGCAGTCTCAAATGCGCTGAAATGCATTCAAATGCGCTGGACACTGGACACACTGTCCTTACACTTTGACCGGTGATAAATGATGTCACCAAACCACACCTGAAAGCACAACGACAATGCTGGATGCTACAGTTAATGTCCGTGGTCGGGAGTTTTGTGTAGATTGGCGTTTTTAGGCATCAAAGTAAAGAAAAACAACACGGAATAGACTCAATGAAAAAACAACACAGCTGTCCCTCAAAGAGTCCATGTTAAATACGGTAAAGAACAACCAAGAGCAAAAATAGATCAGACAAACATCATGAGTTCATTGTCCTGGATAATCAGCCGTTCTCTCCTGTTCAAGACGTTTGATTTACTAAACGTGTGGAGTTTCTCAAGACATCCTATGTCAGGACTAATCATATTTGTAATAAGTATTTCTGGGACATTTGCCGGTGAAGCGCCGTTCAGTGTCGTCTCTCATGTCATCAACGAGAAGAGTCGTTTACATTGTGACGATGCTGAAATGTTTTTTTCTCTCATTAAAGAGGACTTTTTACTCTTATACTGCAGCTGTTTCTATCTGTGCCCATTTATATTGACTAGTGTTGTGAGGCTGAATGAACCCGGTTTATAATGTTAATCAATGTTTCTTGAAAGTCAACCTGTCCAACACTAGAAATGTCTTGTTTACATCATATGCTCATAGAACTGTTTCAGACAAAATGGTAAAAAAATAAATGAGTCAATGTTCAATTGTTCTATAACTTATATTGAAGTAGTGTGTTTATGTTGTTATTTATAGAATGTCTTTAGATTCAAGAGGCTTTATTTGTCACATGACATTGCAGGCAATGACAGTGAATGAAGGGCTTCACACTAATTCAGGGGAAAATCACCTATATTAATATTGGTATCGGAAATTAAGTGTTTGTGCAATATTGGTTATGTTAGAGTACGGTGTCTTCAATGACGACATAGACGACATGGTCGGACTCAAACGCAACACTGGGAGACTCTTCTTCGATGTTTGAGATTTGTTTAAACAAAACAACAAAACCTGAAATAAACTAAACAAACTGACACATGACAATGTACATGAACTCTAAACTCTTAACTTCATAAATAGTTCGGCGACTTAAGCCCAAACCAATCCTGACAGCATAACTCCAAATTAGTGATGGGTCCAGCAACAATGACGTGTCGGCACATGTGCTGAGCTCACATAGCGAAACACTGTGTCGGTGCGCGTATCACTTTTAGAAAGTCACGTGACTAATTGGTGATGGTCTGGCAAAACTGACGCGTCGGCACATGCGTTGAGCAGGAACTGTTTAGAACTGGCAAGGACGTGACAAACTCATCAATAAGCTATAAGTATTAGCTACAACAAAGAACATCTCATCATGTTCCGGCTTTATTTTGGAAAATAATTTAATATCCTTGTTTGTCAACTTCTACCACTTGTCCTTCCAATTTCTCTGAATCTCATCTTATTTGTGCTTTGTGAGCTGGTGTTTTCTGCAACTGGAGAAGAAGGTAAAAGAAAAAAAAAAAAATTATTTTTTTTCATTATTCATTGACCGTATCTGAAAATATGAAAGTATTCTAAATGTCAAAAAAAATGCAATGACTTAAAGAACGTTATTCTATATACTAGGTCGCCATAGGAGTGTCAGTTGAGTCTGTCAACAAGGTTGACATTAGTGTCGAAACAGTAACACAGTATCGACACAGTATCGATACAGTTTTGCAATGTGTCGAATCGCTTCGCGAAGCCTCATCGACCCATCATTACTCCAAATATCTTCAAGCAATACCAAACACGACAACTTCAAAAACTTCCAACTAGACAAACCACACCTGACCAGACAGACAAGACAACATCTCCAAACACAACAATGATCCAACCAGGACTGGGTGAGAAAAGGGTGTATATATGTTGAGGGCACCAGGTGACATGAGTGCAAAACTAATTACAAAGACACAGGTGACTGACAGGGAAAGGGAAAGACAGACAAACCTCTCAGGATTTCAGGAAACGTTAATATCAGAGATTCCTTGTTAAATGCAGAAATCAAATTTCAGTGGTGTGAATCACTTTGACAAGGAGTTTGCTTTCCTCCTTCCTTATTTATTGTCAACCCTTCTTATTTACTATCATTCTGTGGGTCTACTGAATGTATGCATTATTGAATTATTGATCTTCCATGACCTCCACTTACTGTCACATTTATTAAACTATAAATTAAGGCCCATAACTTTATACAAGACAATTTCCTATGCAGTTTGACAACATGCAGGTGTGACAACAAAAAGGCTTTGTCTGCAAATATGGGCGTATGCATTAATGTCCGCCGTCTGTGTCAAATCGCTGCGCCCAGATAAAGGTGTTGACTCGCAGTCGGCCGCTGTTGTCAAAGGATCTCATTTGACTTTGAGTGAATTAAACTCCAGCTGGAGGTGGTGGCATTTATCTGTCAGCGTGACCACACAGCCTGCTCTGGTATTCCACGCAGCTCAGCGGATTGATTCGCCTCAGTCCTGTTCCACTTTGGCAGATTCTCAAAGTGCATCGATTGGAACAAACGAATCAATTTTTTATGCATTTCTACAAAGTTGATTAAGGTACACTATTTATATTCAGCTGACTGACCAGTCCATCTGGTCTTATCAGCATCCACTTCACTGACATTTTTATGAGATGTATAAAAACTACCTTGTGACAAATAAGCAACATTTATTGAGGCACGGTGAGCGTCTCTATGAATTTTATGGGTCGGAAAAGTTGTTTGCAAACACTCTCTAAACAGTCTTGTTGTTCAGTTGGAATTTGAGTGGCTCAGTAAAGCAGGATCCAGAAATTCAATTACACAATATGTATTTTTGATTAAAATACTTTTGTGTATGTATGTAAATCCAAGCCCATGACCTTCTTAAAAAAGCTAGCATCGTGGAATTATTCTTTATGGTGCCTCTCCATCCATCCAACATGCACTTATCTGTCAAGGTAGCAGTGTCCACGATCACCACCCAAATCACGCCACCCCTTGCGAACCTTCCTGAACCCCGAACAGCCTAACTGGGACATGAGCCTGTCCAGAAGGTGAACTCTTTACTTTCATGGCGATGACTGAAACATTGCCTTTGGGCAGGAATACTGTACTGCCAATAGGTGGCACTTGAGATACTTAAACTCTGTATGCATGAATATTTTAAGATAAGATTTAGAGGCTTACCCAAAAGAACTGTCACTTTTTATTTTAAAGATTGTCACTTTTTACTTTCTGTGTGCTAAAGTGTGACAATGAAATTGAGTTGAAATTGAAAATTTACAGGGGGAAGGAGCAGGGGCACTGATGCTCTTAATTGATACCCATTCAATCCAGGCCTAAGGTTGTACACTGTCACAATGTCTCCTACTGCATGGTCTTGTTTTAAGATATGACAACAAAAATAAATATATACACTGACTATAATTACAAAGGTGTGTTTACAATTTAAAACATATTTTAGTCTCACATGTTCAGAATGTCAAAAACAATACAGCTGCTTCCTTTTGTGAACTGGTGGATGCATGTCCTACTTCACTGCTTCCTGTAGGTGGCAAGTCCAGTGGAGGTCATGTGGGTCGGAACAGTGCTATCAGAGCACCTAGTGGTAGCCTTCTGGAAGACTTGCAGACCCAAGTCTGCTTCATTAAGTGCTAGGCCACCACTGCTGCCCTATCTGCTATTATTATTAATATTATATTATTATTATTTATATATAGGCGTTGAATAAATATTAACAAAAATATCCTCAACATAAAGTAATGTTACTTTTTTCAAATTGAGCAACTGGGCTAGATAGAACACCGTGTCATATGTTTGACATCCCTGCTTTATAGACTATGAAGACATTAACAACCATTAAAAAACCATGTATAAACATGCTCACATGATAAGGAAAGTATGTAGTATGTATGGAGTATACAGTATGGAGATGTGAGATTTGTGTGGCAGTCATTGTCATTGTGTTGCACCTGGCAACAAATAAGAAAATAAAGATGAAGAAATGAATGTCAATTTCTCATTATTTTCTTTTGACAGTGTTATATTTGCACACGTGAATTTAATTGAATAATCAATATAGTTGAAATTTTATTGAAATCAAAATAAGTGATTAATGAAAAATGTCAAGGATGGATGTGTCATTATTCTTGAATCTTTATGTTTACGTGCTGTTTTTTACGTTTTTTTATATCAATATTGAAGATGAAGAAGACATTTTTCACCGCTGGCAGTTTGACAAAGGTAGGAAAAGCTCAGGTGTGAAAAGTTATGGCCACACTTCATTTCTCTGAGCAAGCTCCAGGGTTTGGGTTTTTTTTTGTGTGCTGACTCACCGGACAGACTCTCTGGGACACTTGATCGAGCGGCGCTGTAAATAATAGTCCCTTTCCCATCTGTGCTTTTTCAACTATGATTAATTCAAAGTTGTTCCCAGAAAATGGTCCTTCACATTAGAACAACACAACACCCACTCTGACCTCGAGAAGCTTTTACGCATCTACATTCAGCAAACTCATAAACAATGTATAAGGAAAGGTTTGAACCATCCTACAGAAGAACTGGAGGTTTGCAGACCAGCAATAGGAAAATCGAGAAATGGACTCGTTATGCTACGACTTGACCTATAAGTTGTGCTAAAAACATAAACACATCAGGAAAATCGTCTTCTTCATCTCCTTAGGGCTTGTTCTTCTTTCAGGGGTTGCCACAGCAAGTTTTGTAGCTCACCCTGTTCTATATTTATTGCTCTACCTCCATGTCCTCCCTTACGCGTTCATCAATCTCCTCTTTGTCTCCTACCTGGTAGCTCCATCTCTAGGATCATTCTTCTACCAATATAACCACTGTCCCTCCCCTGAACATCTCCAAACCATCTCAATCTCTTCGCTACCTTTTTTCTCCAAACCTTCTTGTCTGTGTTGTCCCTCTAATCACCTCATTCCTGATCCCGTCTATGTAGAGGTGTCTCTCCCAAAGAGAATCTCAGCATCTTTAACTTTGTATTTTTGTCTGTTATATTACTCTACAAATTAACAGCTATATTTTTGTAATATTAATAAGATTAACTTTTTTACCCCACAGTCATGCTGACTTGCACAGCGTGTCCAATGGATATAGTCTAAAAAAAATTAGAGAATATATTATATAAATTATACGTAATAATATTAAACCATTCATTAATCTCTATCTACTTGTCCAGGGTCGCATGGACAGCCGTCTCCATCCACCCAATTCACACTGCTCCATACTGTGAGCCTCCCTGTGGGTGGGGAGCCCACTGGAAGTTATGTGGTTTGGGATGGTGCTATGATCAGAGCACCTCAATAGCAACCTGGCAGCTGGTGGATTAAACCTGAAGCCTTATTGGATCTCAGTCCTCCCGCAACCGCCAGGCCAACACTGCCATCTATGTAATAATATGTTACTGTCTGTGTACAATAGAAACTCTATAAACAGTCAATGTACACAAAAAAGTCAGTCAATCTACAGCTGACAAATTGGATGGCACAATGATCCACTGGACAGTGAGGACCGATTAGTTGGAGAAAAGATCTACATTTTAACTGCAATTCTTTATAACCTAATTAAGTGATCATCCAGATGCATAATAATCCACTGACTCTTTTAAACAGGCTGTCAACATATGTCCCGTGGACAAAAACTACTTAATGAAAGAGAAAAAAAAAAGTAAGATACTATTAGTTATCTCAAATTTAATTTACATTAATTACATAATAACTAATAAACTAGCTCCAATTGCATGGAAACAAAGACTTTATGTATAGATTATTGTACTGGCCCAGCTCACATGCAACTAATGTTTATAAACAGCACAACCTCAGAGTTGAAGGATCGCGGAACTGACCACTGAAATGACAGCAAAATAAGACACTCCAAGAAAGACCCCCCACCCCAAAAATAAAAAAAAGACGATATAACAAAATAATTATAACACATTTTATTTATAATGCACTTTCCATCCCTGGGATCTCAAAGTGCTACAGACATAAAAGCATAAAAACATATTCAATAAGATCACAGGACTGTGGCTAACGACAGCTGTATGCGTCCTGGAACGAAAAGGTTTTTAGGCCTTTTTTGAAACAGTCAGTGTCCTGGGTGGCTCTTAAGTGAGGAGGAAGGCGTAGAGTAGCAGCACAAAAGGCCTGGAGAGCTTGGTCCTTGGAACCTGGAGGAGATGAGTGTCAGTAGATCTGAGGGTGCGAGTGGTGGACTGTAGGGCAATTAGGTGTTGGAGGTAGGTAGGTGCATGTCCATAGATGCATTTGTGGGTTGGCAGAAGAATTTTGTAGTTGATTCGGGATGAAATGGGGACCCAGTGGAGCCACTGCAGGTTGGGGATGATGTGTTCATATTTACGGACTCTCATCAGGAACCTGGCAGCACTGTTTTGAATCTACTGTAGTTTTTGGATGTTTTTTCCAAGTATCCCGGTGAAGAGTCCGTTGCAGTGGTCCAGTCTGGAGGTAATGAAGGCATGGACCAGTTGTTCTGATGCTTGGTGATGAGTGGGACAGAGTCTTGAAATATTGCGAAAATGAAGGAAATGTGGCTATTGAAAGTCAGATGAGGGTCTAATCGCACCCCCAGGTTTGTTGCTGAGGAGGAGAACTGCATCAGATCTGCAAGATTGTGAAGTAGGGATGAAGCAAGATTCAGATTGGAGCAACTGACAAAGCTACGACAGGCAATGAAGGTGTGTGGAACAAGAGGAGGGGCCAGAAGAAGAGATAGTAATAAGTGAAGACTGAGACATGCAAGGCATGAGAAGAGGAATCACAACACGAGTGTCAAATAAAACTACAGCTGAAAAAAAAAAAAAAAATAGGAGGCAGAATGTAACTCCTCCTTCTTCACAGTCTGACTGAACCTCTACCAGTGTCTGCCTCAGATTTCTGACTATACCCATTACCATCACTGCCAGATGCATCCAAGTGTAGAACCTGACTTCTCAGAGCAGACATACACCCCCTCCACTCGTCTCCTCATCCTCCCCTATCATTCTCCACTACTATCTCTCTCTCTCTCACACACACACACACACACACACACACACACACACACACACTGTTTGAGCCAGAGCTCACAGCATTAGACTCAAATCTCTCTCGATCAACGTTGCACGGCAACCACAGTTTTCTCCCGGAGTTCAAACCCAGGTTAGCCGCTCACTCTGGCGCTGATCACTACATCTCCCTCTGTCAATGGCTCTGTCAAGCATGGTGTCTTATTAAGTGACAAGACAGGAAAAACAAATGGCAGTGTTGGAAAAAAAAAAAAAAGGCCAGAGCCAGTAAAGGAGTCTGAAGCTGAAGCAGTGGCGCGTGACGATTGGCCGTGTCTCACACCAGCGACTGCCTCATGAAAGATTTGCGAGCGATCAATTATTGACAAGATCTGTGCGATCTGATGAGGTCCCTCAAAGCCACGGGGTGGGACGCACAGGTGGTGCATTTGGATGTTCTCCAGGAATTAGACGGCGAGTTTTGCGTGTGTGCAACTCCGAACGTTTCCTCTCGTCTAGGCTGGTGGATGACAGCATCACAGCTGGTAAATAGGATCCGCGTACACCCTTCACTTCGGGGTCTGAGATGTAGCTCCGGGCGACAACTTTGTAGCACTCTACTAATTCGCGATTAATTAAAGCAGTTCTTTGCATACGATTAGCATCAAGATGTGCATGTGCACGCATGACGGTCATAATAACGTGACACACCTCCACTGTTCAACATAAACTTATCTAATTGGTTTACATCATCACCTGTGGGTTTTTTACTCAGCGCTCCAACATAAATGTATTGAGAATAGAAACATTAATAAAATACTAGGTCTCAGCACAATACCTTTAGGCCTATTTATTATATTTGCACACTTTGATGTTACTGCTACTATTCTGAAGGGTGGCCATAAGATCCACAGCTGCAGCAAGAGCTCCCTCATATCCCTGCAACTTCTTTAAACAGACCTTAGTGTTTGGATTTAATCAAGTAGGGAAAAGGTTATGTGAAGATAAAATGTGTAGGGGGGGTGAAAAACCGAGGCAAGGATAGATATGACCAAACAAAATAAAATTTTGTGTTTGGTGACAAGACAATTCATATAGGTACAGACAGAAAAAGGTATTTTTATACGAACATCGAAGGAAGATGGCTGTGCCTAAGTTGATGCAGGGTTGACAGAACTGCACAATCTTTAGTTTATGAAAAAGAACCGGTTAAGTTTAGCTTATGGCTAAAATCTGTCATTCTTCATAGCAAGGTATTTAATGCAGAACTAGCTCCTAAATGGCGTAATAAGATTTTGGTTTGCAAGTGCTGGCATAATTTCACCAATCCAGTAGCTGATAAATGACAACAGTCCATCAACATGGCTGCCTCCTATATGCAGAAATTCTGCATATAATTGTCTACATTGCAGCAAATGGATTCTAAACAGTGGTTTATACATATGCATATTTATACATACATATACACAAAAATATAGAGGTAAACTTCACCATGAAAAAAAAAAAAAAAAAATTCAGCAATGTAAACGCCTCAGTCGGTCAGCTTTCGGAAACACTGGCTTAAAGTGAAATAGATGGAGGAGGGATTTTTGCAGGTCATGTGAACAGGGGGAAAAGACAAACACAGAAACAATGCTGCTCCTTTCCTCACCCCAGATTTGACCACTACACTTTCACACTTGAGTGCCTGAGCAACAACATGCCAGGGTGAAAGAAAAAAAAAAAACACTTTGGGAATGGAGGACTATTGAAATCTCTTTGAAGACTATGGGGCTGAATATGTTTGTGAGATGAAATGGTAAGGTAGAAAATGGCATTTTTCCTCAAAGAAGAGAATTTTGTGGAGTGCAGTTATACTGTTCAACACAACTCTATTGAAAATGTATTAAATAATAATAAAACAAATGAATTATGTCATTAAATCATCCCAAACTCCCAGCTATTATTGTTGATATTATTTGTATTGTTGTTGTTGTAGTAGTAGTAGTAATACTATTAGTAGTGATAGTAGTGGTAGTGATAGTAGCTGTAGTAGCAGAATTGATACTAGTAGTAATAGTAGCAGTTCTAGCTATAATAGTAGCAGTAGTAGTAGTAGTAGTTGCTGTAATAATAGTATTGGTGGTAGTAGTAATTGTAGAACTAATATTAGTAGTAATTAGTATTAGTAGTAACACTAAGAGTACTAATATCTGCGTAGATTATCTGTCATCCAGGTTATTCAGTCCAAAAAAAATTTGATCCAGGGGGCCTTGTGGACCAAAGTCCGCTTTCTTAACCACGAGGCCACCAACTGCCCTAGCAATGCCCAAGTATAGTTATAATAGTAACAGTAGTAGTACTAAAATAAGTTGTAGTAGTAATAGTAATAGCAGTAATAATAATAATAATAATAATAATAATAACAACAACAATTACAACAATAATAGATTTTATTAGTAATAATGGGAATGTAGTAGTAGTAATAGAAGTTGTAGTAGTAATAGTAGTAGTACTCTTTGGCATTACTAAGAAGACCAAAGAAGTGAACGTGATTTGGTGGAACAGAAAGACGAAGCAACAATTTGTCAATGTCAGTCAGCTTGTCTACCCCAGACCTATTTTCTGCTCTTCCTTCAGTGAGAGTGTCTACAAGCAGTAGCAGCACAGCCAAATGTTACATATTTTCACAAGAATTAAACTCATCTTTATTACAAACATTAAAGTGACCCAGATTGCAGTAAATATTCAGTGTTAATCTGCAATGATTGAACATGCACAAGGAAGGACACAGAATGAAAAGGCAAAAAAGTCTTGATGATTTGCAACCTACATATAAACCACATCATGGCCCTGGTTGCATCCTTGTCAGTCTGACAGTAAAAAGACCCATAACTGTAAGCCCAGCATTAATGCAAAGAGGAACATGAACGAAATAAAAATACTCTGTTGTATATTCCAAGGCATGGATGCAGCCGGAATACTGAAGGCAATCTGTACTTGTTACCATGCTTTGCGTGTTTGTGTCCAGTGAAAAACACAGGAGTCGGATTTAACTTTCTGTAAACAATAATAGTAGTAAGAAACGAGACTTGATGAAAGTATTTAGAATTTAACTGACTCTAAAATAATGCAGAGCTTTAAAAAAAGGGGGTTGGTAGAAAAAGTCTATATGCAAAAAGACATTTAAAAAATATATGGAATTTGGCATCAAACATATATATATATATATATATATATGCCTGTTCAAGAAATGCTTTATAGAGATGTTTGAAAGGGAAGAAAAACCTTTTATTATCATATATATATATATAATATAAGTCTATATGCAGAAAGACATTAAAATATATGGAATTTGGCATCAAACATAAATATATATGTATGTAATAATTAAAATAAAAAAATCCATATGCTGCATATACTGTAGATATGTATATATATATATATATTTATATATATTTATATGTAGATATGTGCTATATATATATATATATATATATATAGTATATAAGGTTTTACTTCCTTTTACATCTGGTTTCTTCAATCAAAAAGATACCACAACACATTTTCAATCTGTGAAGTTGAAAAGAAAGAGAACATTTTGCACCTTTCACATCAAGTACGAGTACCTATTATATCTAACTGCCGGGCCAAAATTTACGGGAATAAGGTTTTAGCCACGTGCCCTAGATTTACAGCTTGACATCATGTACTGTATTATAGTGAAACATATTTAAAGTATAAAATTCCTAAAAACTGAGTTGTGTTAATTCATTCAAATAGAAAATCCCTGCCATAGGCTTCCGTCTGTACAGTCCTCTCTAAAACCAATGTAATAGACCAGTCAACTCCACAGGCTGCACATTGCTAACTGTTGGTTCAGCCCTTGATGGGGTATGCAATTTAATACATTGATACATATATTGTGCTTATATATTTCAGATTGCTCAACATCTTTAAGATGTGACAATGAATTTAGACAGAAATATGAATTTTCTAGGGCAGTGGCTGAAAAATGTCAGCAGATTCACTCTTTAACTGATTAGAGGTCCTACAGTATATCATCATTAGCCAAACTGGACCCAGGAAAAGTACTCAAAAAGCAATTAAGTAAAAGTTTCTTTATCTGGCTAAAATTTTACCCATGTAAAATTAAAATAGCCAATTTAAGAATTACCTTAAGTGAGACAAACAAACAAACAAAAAAAAAGATATAAATAAAATAATAAAATCTAATTTCCGATGTTGTGAAATATTTTCCTACCCAAATCTTCCTACACAAATTAAAAGTGCATGGGCACAACGAGGATTTCTCAAGTGCAGACAGCCTATAACTTCCTACTATTAGACCGTTATAAAAAGTTAGAATCGTATCAATGACTCTGCATCGTTTATTGTGCTTGTCTTCACTGAGAAAATATTTCTTATCAAATATAGTTGCATTATTGATGATGGAATCTTAGCCATTCTATTGTAAAGTTATCTTGTTGATATGAGTATGGATCAAGTTTGAGTAACAACCAGATGGGGCCAAAAGGAAAAATTATTCTTCTGTGACTCAGCACCACCCACGGACCGGTACCAGACCCCAGCCCCGGTTGGGAACCACTGCCCTAACCTACTTGAAAAATCTACTTAGTTGCAGTAGTTTGAGTAAAGGGCAGTAAAATCACTTTGCATCAATAACTGGTAGCAAGCACTCGTGAGGACCAACAGGAACTCGTATGTGAACTGACGATAAAAGAGGAGAAACAAAACTGTCAAAATAAAGCATGATTGAAAGGGACTTAAGATTAATCACCAAGAGCTTAAGAATAACTTTTTTTTTCTTTTTTTTTTTTTTAGTAAATGCTATAAGACTAACATTTGGGTGGTGAATCATCAATAAATGTTCATCTGTCAGTGTAACATAAATTACTGGGCAACTCAACTGAAAGATGAAATGACAGACAATCCAACTGACACATGGAGTTGTATCACCTTTACCGACCAGGACGTATCAGAGTTTTGGAAAGCACAACTAAACCTCATAATGGAACTGTATCGGGTTCCAAGTGGGAATTTTTTTTTTTTTCATTAGTGCAGGTTTATTAGTTCCCTCACCGTCTCACACTGTGTAGAGTGCAGAGGTGTGGTCAGATGTTGGACGACTGGGGGTTATGGTGGTGGGGGCAGGAGATGAAGGAGAAGTGAAGAGCGCTGGCTCATCTGCTAACCAGCGTTGTATTTGTCTTTTTTTTTTTTTTTTTTTACTGTACACACACATCCACCTTAATTACCTGATGAAAAAGCATAATACCATATTCGGGGTCAGGCAGATGGTACGATGT
>JAFBJS010024836.1:8602-44625 GCA_016785265.1 Paraplagusia blochii
TATATATATATATATATATATATATAAATATATATATACATATATTTATATATATATATACATACATATACATAAATACATATATGATATATATATATCGGGGTTAGGGGTGTGAATCTTCACTAACATAACGATCTGATTCATATCTTGAGTCACAGACTACGATCCGATTCAGGAACGATTCATAAAAAATATTAAACAATCGATCCAATTTGGTTCAGTTCGATTCGTTTTTTGGTCGAGCTTGTTGGACCAGTATGGAGGTGTGGTGAAACTTTTGTCTGCAACATTTTTTTTAATTGTTATTGAAGTAACCATCTGAAGTTCATGTTGCATTGTAACTGAAGCAGCATTTTGTGCAAATGTAAGTAAGAAAACATGCAACAATGATTTATTGTAAGTTTAGATTATCTTGACAATTGTGAGGGCAGCTGTGTTTCTGAAGGTCCTCTGCATCAATGAAAGTTCCTCATGCCTACTGGGAGGACTAGGCATGAAGCCACAACCTGAGAATCACAATCACACGACTCAACTCACCATTGCTGTAGAGGAGCTGCAGCTTGTAGTGAGTGCCATTGTTGGTCTTTTCTCCTGTCTGCTCCTTGGAAAAAGAGAAAAAACGACAGACAAATGCAGGGCATGCAGTTAAGCACATCTGGGCCACAGATAAATACAGCTGGGCATCCCAATGCAGCGCTAAGCACATGGAGTGGCTCCTTAATCCTGAAGCTTCCCTTTTCCCTGGGAGCTGCATCCAGATCACAGGGTTGTCGGCTCTATAATCATTTGGGACCTGTGTGTTGTGCTCGTAAGCTGCGTGCTTAACCTTGGACTCAGATAGTCTTTGTAGAGGTTGAACTCCTGCGTCTGATACAAACGCCTAAAACCATGAGATCAAATTTAGTGGAAGTACAGGTAAGGTTAGACGAGCATGTACGTGTGGGTGTAAAGTGTGTTCCATTGGCTGGAAAGTAGTGTATGTGAGTCTGAGCAGCAGTCGAGCTTGACAGAAAACTTTCCTTTCTGCAATTCCTCTTTTCCCCAGGCCCTCCACTAGCCACTCCGTTCTTCCTTCCCCCCGTCTCTTTCCCCCTCTTTCTTTCTCTTCTTCTACCTCCACTGGTCTTTCTAAGTGGTCTCAAAGGAATGCTCTCTGGTCCAATAACCCAGGAGGCTGGCATCACAGATACGGGAGCGAAGAGAAGGAGGAGGAGGTTGGCGTAGTTGGAGGACCCAGAGAGAGGAGACAGTTGCGAAGTGAGAAAATTAAGATGCATGAAGATACTGTAAGTTGGTAAGTTACAGATCTCCAAACTTAATATCAGACAGCAGCCTGAAACACTGCGGGAGATAAATGGATGCCTGGCTTTATGGCTTTGGTAAATGTACACAGAGGAACATTTATTCCGTCATGCCATCACTCTACCTCTCCATAATTACAGAGCAAAAACAGATGCCAGCTTAACCATGCAGAAAATGAACTTCTCCACTGCTGTGTGTGCTCTGCACTGGTCTGTGTGGCACAAAGAGTCTCAGTGACAGCTTTCTGCCCTGGTGTTTGCTCCGCCACTTGACTTCCTGTCTAAACACTCTGGAAATTCGCAGTAAAACTATATTTGAACTTCAGCTGACAAGGTGCTGTGCTCTTGTCATCCTCACGGGGGAGAGATGTTGCCAGTTTAGGAGGCTGCAGCTCCGCTCACCACAAGGCGAAAACATCCATCATCACATGGCATGAGGCCCACACTCCACTCTCTCTCCCTTTCTGTAACTTTCACCCTTCCTTATTTTGGTCTTATCCTGGCCGAGGATTCCAGGCTTCCCATCCCAACCCCCCGACTCCAGCTTTCCCCAGCAGCAGTTTTTTTAGAGTACTGGAGGGGGCATGGAGGCAAGGAGACTTTGATGATTAGTTCAGTACAGGAGCCTTCCTAATTTGCATTTTAAAAAGTAGTGATGTCCTCCTAATGAGGCAAACTGCTAATTAGTCATTAGATATTCTTTTTCAATCTCTCATCATCAGCTCATTGAGGGTAAAGCTCGTGTAAACATGTAGCCGTCAGCTGTTCGATATGCTTGGCTTTACTGGGGATGGGGAGAGCAAGTGGGGAACCTACAGTTGGTGCAGTCCAAGTACTGACACCATATGAGTTTTAACTGAATTGCATCTGTTTAGATCATCCTGATTGATTGCAGTTGGCAGAGAGGTTTGCAGACCGTAGATATGAATAGACTAGGACACACACCTTGTCATGCTCAACAAAGTCCACAAAGGCGGTCCTCTCCACCTCCACAGGTTGGCCGTGTCTGTCATACAGAGCCAGGACAAAGTGGAAGAAGTTGGACTTGCGGAGGTTGGATGGAGGCTGTTTCTCAAAGTGAGCTCTGGACAGAGCCACTCCACTGTGGACGCAGCACAGAAAGATAAAGTCAGTCTGTGTTTATCCAACACATCCATCCATACATCATGTACTATAATAAAAAAGATAGTGTTAAGGTTCTCCTTCACCACAGCCATAACTGATCTGGTGAAGGAAAAAGGAAATAAGCTCATCTCCATCAAAGAAAAATAATCTTAAACTTTTGGCTGTAAAACCACTAACATAATAATTAAACTGTACTAAATAAAGACCAATTAACCAATTACAGTTTTATTATAATAGTCCCAGAACAATAAATTTCACTACCAACATTTTTTTACAAGTTCGATTCCTGCAACATAATTCATATTGTATTGTGTAATATTATGGTTTTCTTTACAAGATAAACGTATATGAAAATTTAATAAATGTATTCCAAATATTTTTAAAGACATACAATTTAAGGAAAACATCTAAAAAACGTATTCAAGAATAAAAGTGAAGTTGAAAAATGTCATTAAATTTTGCAGTTGATTCTAACGTTTATTGATATAGCAAAATTATCAATTAACACTGGTGTTTTAAATAAAAAAATCATAAATATATGTCCAAGTCTTTTATATTTACATTTGAAGTAAGTAAGTGAGAAAAACAGAAAAAAATATTTTAACTACATGTGGGCCTGAAAAACAAATAACATTTGATTAAAGAAAATATTTACCTGTGCACTTTTTAGATACATATTTGATTATATTTATATTTTAATTCGACTAAAAATATATTTTTTTAAATTGACTCTTGCGAATAACTAATAGTGATTTTCCTTTAATATGGAGATGTGTATTTAAATAGTTGCCCACTGTACTGGCTTTGCATTCAGCCTCTGCAGCTGTTTCCTCAGGCGCTCAGTCTGCAGCATCAACACACTTCCACAAATGTGTGTGTGTTGTATGAAAAATTAATAATGTGGTGAAATATGAAAATGATAAACGCGAGTCAACGCCACGGCTGCAGTCACTGGAGCAGAAGATTTACCTGTTTACTTAGAAATGGCCGTTGCATTTCATTGCATACTATGTATATAATCCGTTAAAATATAAATTTCTGTTGTTTGTTTAATCATCTAAATAAATAGGCTTTTTTTTCTCATTGACTGTAATTTAGAAATAAACTTTGTAAAGTCAGGTATTTGTTGGAAAAAATCTTTTGTTCTTCCTTAAATGAGGCCTACTCCCAAAAAAGACTTATTTTATTATTATTATCCCGCCTTTAGGATGTAATAATATCTAAAGCAAATTGTTTTAAAGCAAAAAAAATTTTTTTTTTCTAACTTCAACTATATAACTTTTTGTGTTTTCCTAACGAGGACTTCTCCTCTACTGCAACAAGTTAAAATGCATTAAAACCAAACGGTGATTTCTGATATTCTGCCAGTGTCCGTCCGTGATGAACTGTTGTATTGATAAAGTCATGATGGGAGCGCTACTGTACCTCTGCGCCGCCACGTTCGCATCCACAACCCCGACGTTGCGCACCCAAGACCGGACTGGATCCATCTCGTCTCCAAGACTTCTCTCTTTTAATCCGCTCACGTCTCGAATCAGATGATCCTGGATCCCAAACATTTAAGCCCTGCCTGTGGTGGAGATGCACTTTTCTTTGGAACTTAGTCGGTCAGTTAAAAAAAGTTGACCTGGAGATCTTGAAGAACGACGGACTCTCCAACCACTGTGGCGCTGTGCGCTGCTCCAGAGCGCAACGGCAGGGACTGAGATTTCGCCGAAGAGAAGAAAAAAAAAACAAAGACCGGCGCTGATTTTGTGATGATTTCTTTTTTTTTTTCTTTAAATCCTCCCTCTGTGTCTTTCAAAGCTCAAACGATGCTGACAAAAAACAGTCTCCCACTGATTGCGAGCATTGTCCAAGTGCAAATCTCCAAACGTCACCTCGAGCGCAGCGGTCAACCCGCTGGACGGACTCCACTCCCCTGACAGCCCACAGAGTTTGTCTTCAAAAGTCTCAGCAGGCCGGACCGGAGGATCGGAGCGGAGGACTTGATCCCAGGACCAGGACTTGCAGGAGGCTTGCAGTGAAGTGTTGTCTTAGAGCATGAATGAGACCGTGCGCCGGGTTAGTGCGTGGAGGAGGGGCCTGAGTGCCATATGGGGAACCGATTGTTGAAATGGATGCTCTCATTGGTGTAAAGTGCATCCGTTGTTTGGACTCCTGCCAGATGCAGCATCCAACTGGTGACTCCTGCAGCAAACTTTTCACATGAGAAGTTTGGAGGGAGTGATGAGACACCAGGAGACACGGACATCGCATCATTTTTTTTTAATTTTAGAAATATTATATTTAATATCATTCATTCTTCTTCATACGTTTATCCATTACCGGGTTTAAGGGGCAGCAGTCTCTACCACTGCCACAACCAAATCATCAGCCTTCGTTTGGGTTGTGAGCCCACTTGCAGTTATTGTGGGGTCGGGACGGTGCTATGATCAGAGCACCTCAGCCTGGAAGCTGGTCGATTCGAACCTGAAGCCTTGTTGACCCGCTTCCTTAACCTTATTTTTATTATATTATTATTATTTATACAAAAAAAACACAATTATTTATGATTGAGGAGATGAGATTCTATGTGGGCCTCTTCACTGCTACACCTCACCCCTTCCCCTCCTGTGTTTGGTTCACTTTAATTCCTTGTAAAAACTCCATCTTCTCCTTAATTTTGCTTCTCAATTATCCCGTTATTCTGAGCCACGTCTGTCTCCACCGCCCTCCCCTCCATCCTCCTCCTCCTCCTCCCTCCCTCCCTTCTCCCCTCTGTAGCCTCAGCAGCAAATCCTGTTTAGTCTTTTCATTGGAGGTGAAATTTAACACGAGTGCGCTCTCGACAAGCGCGCATTCAGCTCCTCCACCGTCTGCTCCTTTGAGCGCAGCGGTGATTCCGCTGAGGAGGCATCGCATCAGTGTCAGCACCAACAATGGCCGTCTGGTTGGTCCATCAATCTCCAGCAGCAGCAGCAGCAGCAGCAGCATCGGACAGAGCTGTGCTCTGATTGGCGTCGGTGCCAGGAATGAGTTCTTAATCAATGTAACTGCGCGTCTGTCCACATCCACACTGGTCATGGTATCAGTTATGGTCAAAAACAAAGATCTGTGATAAAAACCGGAAGGTTCTCCGACCAGGACTGGGGAGAATTGACCGGTGGTGTTGGTAAAACTGTGTAGGAAAGTTTCTAAATGTGGGAATTATCGTGAAAAAAACATTTTTCATCATTGATTGTTTGTGAGTACAAAAACATCCCCGTGCACAGTAAGGGATAATAGTGTTTAAATATTTACTTTTTGCGATTCTCGCTTGATTTGATGTTTTGGCCTTTTATTTTGTTTTCTTCGGCCTATTTTCACTTCTTTGGCTTCTGAAAAGGAAAGTTTTTTTTTCATCCTCGGTTCCGTGCCTCTCACCGAGACTATTGTCTCCATGGGTTGTTTTTTTTTTTTATTTTTGCGCTTGGACAATGAATGTAAATCTCCCCCCTTAGGATCACGCCCCAACCCACCATCTGCCAGCGCGGGACAAAGTCAGATGTTCCCCCAATTATGAGCGCAGTCTCGGGGAATCCTGCTGCCGAGACTCCGCCCTGTCGCTGGTACCTCACACACACTGACACACACACACACACTCACACACACTCACACACACAAACACACCCTTGACGTGATTGACAGCTCTGCTTAACCATGAGAAAAACTTAGATATGATAGCACAGTTCCTCAAATTCTTCCAGTGCCTGTTTGGACTGATGCGCATCATGACCAGGTTTATATTCAAGACCGGAGCGCTTGAGTGAAAAGACTACCAGACTGTCCAAGACTACTGGACTGTCCAAGGCAATCAGACTGTCAAAGACTACTGGATGATTCAAGTCTACCAGAATCTCTAAAACAACTGGACACTCCAACACTACAAGACTGGCCAAGGCGTCCAGACTGTCCAAAACCTACTGACTCTACAAAACTGTCCAAGACTACCAAACTCTGTAAGACTACCCATCTCTACAAACCTAACGGACAGTCCAAGACCACCAGACTGCCTGATTTCCCAAGACATCCATACTGTCCAGATCTACTGGACTGTGCACTTGTCTTTTTACATTTGATGTTAAATAGCTGAGAGTTTTACTAACAGAGAGCCTGCATGGTCTTGTTCACCACTGTGTCCTTCGTCAGTATGTGTTTTAAAAAAGTTTTAAAGTGATTTCTTTTGTCTGATATTTTTCTTGGATGTAGGTCACATAGTTGAAATTCAAATTTTGTCCTGAATTTGAGAAGTTTGAAGTCCTTGTGCATAAATTTGTCTCCTGTTGTTCAATGTTAACAGTATTTTTGAATCAGTCTTCACATTTTCATTTGGTTATTTTTTTTGTGTTATGCCCATTAACCCAATATAAATATAGTTAAATATTTTCCAGATTCATGAACAAATTTCATTAATGAGAAATAATACCTGGATTGTGTACCAAATAATATATTTTTTTTATTAACCTTTTTTATTGTGATGTATTTCTGTAACAGGTTTCAACAATTACACCAAACACATATTAAAATATAACAGTCATAAGAGTGAAAGTTAACGGGAATGCTTAAAGTTAGACTATTTTTTATTGGAAAATAATTCAGAATTCACAATAAAAGCATTGATGTCCCTATTTGCCCAACCTTATCTAACCCTTACCCTACAACAACAACAAACACAAACTAGCACATTAGTAAAAATAAAATAATTGAAACATACCACCAAATAATTGAAATAACAATAATGAAAAAAGAGCTTCAAATTAAGAGCTGGGAGGGAGGATTTTGTACAGAAGAGTTGGTTTAAGAGACAAACAACATATTTGGGTCTGAAGGGCTCAACCATCACATCCAGGCAAAAACAACAAGGAATACAAATGAAATAAATCAAAAGTCACCAATAGTTCTAACCAATTTAATGTCATTTTTGTCAAATTGCTTATTTTTTGCTTTATTGATTTATTTTTTATTTAAGGTTTAAATATAACCTTAAAAATCAAGGTGAATAAAAGAGGGTTGTTTATAAAAAAACACAGTAAACAAACCAAACATAACAGTTGTTATTCGAAATAACAGTTAATCAATGTTACAAGACTGGAAAGAATACTCTGAGTAAGTCAGAAAGCTTCTGTTTAAACTTAGTCATTTTCCATCCAGTACAACAGTAATGAAGTTTGACCCACATTGAATATGTTCAGATGCCAGGATTGGACCACGCTCCGCATTTTTATCCCTCCAGTGTTGTTTACACTAATTTCTGGCTCAGTCAGGAAAATAAGTGTGTGTGTGTGTGTCCACAGGTGTTGGAGGATGACTCTGATCAGTCTCTCCGCTGGTTTTTGGAGCAGAGAGCTGAGGAGAGAATGGAGGATTAGACAAACCACAAACGTCTTTCTAATCAATTTAACCCGTTGAGGCGGTCAGCCCGTGCGTTTAGGGAGGAGGAGGAGGAGGAGGAGGAAGAGAAGGAGGAGGGAGGAGGAGGGGATCAGTGACTGCTTAACCAAACAATGGGCTATCGTGTGCCGCTCGTCCTCTCCTGCATTCTCTTGCTCCCCTGGGACACTGGAGCCACTCTCTGTGGATGGCACTGTGTCCGCGGAGGTCAAAGTGGGCGTGTCGCGGTGTGAGTTTGTGTGCGTCTGCGTGTGTGTGTGTTTATGAGGAGAGTGAGGATGATGATGATGCTGATGCTGAGGCCGCAGCAGTAGTAGAAGCAGCAGCTGGTTTCCGTCCCCCCTCTCTCTCTTTTCTCACCAACAGAGCTGGTGCCACACTGTGCCTCCCATGGTATTGTTTTTATTTTCAAACCTGTTTAGAAATAGACGCAGATTTGCAAACGTATTTAAAAATGTTTATAGAACATATGGATTCATCAGGGGATGAAGACTGAACTTTACTGAAGTTGAGTATAAACATAATGTCAAAAACATGACAAGTTGCTGATGTCAGCACTCACTATCAATATAGCTTATTTATTGGGCATTGGTTGAAGTTGTTATCCTAAAATGTTGACAAAAGTTGGTTGTTCGTGAACTGAAATGCACTGATTTTTATCCATTCAGTATTGCTACATACATTCTGTAACGTAAACTTAATTGTAACTCTACTTTTTAGGAATTAGACCATGTCATTTCACAATCTTTGTTACATGCAGATCTGTGATCTTCCAGAAAAGTCAGGAAGGGTCACAGGAGCGTATTTGGTTGCAGACCCAATTTTGAGGGTTTATACCAGTGGCCCACAAGCCAGAGGTTTGAGACTCCCTTCTTTGGAGGAATTTCTATTAAAATAAATTACAAAAAAAAAAATTGCATTTCTCTGAATATGTAATTAAAGCCAGGGGGGGAAGATGTACCTAGTTACAGGCCAGGTTTTGGGCATTCCCAGAAGTCCTCACAAGCCAGGAGTTAGAAATCCCTTCATCAGGGTGATAATGTATGTGTATATATATATATATATATATATATATATATGTTAAATAATACTGATGTTAAATATTTGTAGTAGTATTTTATATATATATTTATATATATATATATATATATATNNNTACTACTACAAATATTTAACATCAGAAATCCCATTAAGTAAATGATTGTAACCATTTTCTGGGTAATTGACAGACCCCTGATTTTATCCTTTGGGAATTTCAAGAGCAAAATCTAAATTTTGTGGAAAATGTCAGTTTTTTCAGAAAAGGTCAGATTTCCGACATAAATGTCAGAAATCTGGGAATTATAAAGAAAGACTTCTCATGGGAATAAGGAGAAATTTGAAAAAGAAAAAGGAAAAATGCTAATAGTTGACCTTATTTGATTATTCGGAAAATTGTTCTCAGGATTATATAAAAAATAGTTATTTCAATTTTTGTTATCCCTGGCCTATTATTTACAGCGAGATATTTCTGGAGGATCAGGATGAAAATATTTCACCTGCAGCATCTGCCCTACACATTATGTCAAACTTTAATATGCTGGACCTTTCCTCTCCACAGCAGACAGTGTGTAGGCTTAACATAAAAAAGCATGTGTGCGAATAAAACATTATGGTCCTTTCCTTTATAATTCTTATTTATTGCTCAGTGCACAGAATTAGGAGAATTCAATATTAAAGTGTCCACATCATGCAGATTTAAAAAGAGACCACAAGACACACTGTGTTATTCTAAAGAAATGTATAAATTATTAATATAACAGATAAATATACAATCAGTAATGATTAATAAGTATAGTAATGACGTTATATTAGTCAGGATACCATAGATTTAGGAATTCAGAGAGACTTAGTTTACACTTACACTTTACAAAGCAACAGGCCATATTTCTAAGTCTAATATTATGAAACAATCAAGACTATATTCTTTTTTCTTCTCCTGTCACAGTGAATGATTGTTTTCCATCTCAACCTGTCCTCTGTATCTTCCGCTCCATCTCTATGTCCTCTCTCAATGCATCCATCAATCTCCTCTTTGTCTCCTACCAATGTATCCACTGTCCCTCCTGTGAACATGTCCAAACCATCTCAGTCTATCTTCTCTAGCTCTTTCTCCAAACCTTCCTGTCTGTGTTGTCCCTCTAATCACCTCATTCCTGATCCTGTGTCTCTAATCCATCCATCATGGCTGGACTCACAGCCGTCCTGTAAACATATCACAGATCACTGACTCTCTTCTTCAGCTGTTCCATCCTGCCTGTATTCTATTCTTCACCTCTTATAAATCACCAATTAAAAAGAATTCTGCAATGAATCAATACTTAAATAGCAATAAAAGCCACTGTACCTGCTTTTTGTATTCAGTTATAAGCAAATCATTTGAGCTTAACAGTTGAAATAAAACCAAAAATCTTAAGAAACCTTCAAGCAATTCCAACTTTACATTTAAAACCGGTCCCACGAACTAGTTGTGGCGTTTGCTTCTACCGTATGAATTGTATGTCAGTGACATCTGCTGGACAATCTAGGAACATCCCTGACTGGGTCAGTTTTCATGTGTGCCATAAAAAATCTGAGACCGATACAGAAGTCACGAGGCAAAACTATAACTTATTGAAAAAATAAAAATAAAACACACAAAATAAAAACACAAGCGAGTTTCACGTTCACTTTTCACAAACAAATCACCCCAAAAAATAAAATATCTATTATTGATTCAGTGCTTGGTTAGTTTAAATATTGACTAAAAAGCCAGTCAATATCACATGTGTTGTAGTCATCACTTCTGGCTTATGCAGTCATCTCCTGAATGACTATTATTTTTTGTTCAACATGTCATCTTCCACCGTCTTATATGCAATCATAAGACTATGTATAACACTGTAGACTTTCTGAAAGTTACTACTACTTCCATAACTAGTACATGCTACCTCAACTTTCAAAACTGTTCTTTTGTTCTAAAATGAGAGTACAACCTGAGCATTAGTATGAATTAGAATGGGTTAGCAATACAATTAAAAAAGGACCGTAGTTAGAGGGTCTAACTGTCTGTATCACCAGGCGGGGCTACTCGGTAAACAGGAGATGACCTGAGAAGAAACTATCACTGGTCAGACCCCTGTCTCCAAAGTTGCTCTTCAGGTAAACCTCGTCTCCCTCCTTCAGTTTGAGGTAGATGTTACCACTGGCTGTGATGAAGCCTCTTTGCCTGGTGGTGAATGAGTGCAGGACCAGCTTCCCGTTATGCATCAAATCTATGTTGCCAGCATTTTTGAAGATGGTACAGTGGAACTGAAACTCGTAGACACCTGCTTCAGGGCAGGTGAATTTGCCAGTTTCGTTGTTGTAGCTGTCCTGTCCATTGTAAATCTCCTCAAGGAACACAATGACCTGGTCAGGCGGAGGGGTGTCCCTGCCCAGACGCACCGAGAAGGCAACTTTGTGATTTGGAAAAATAGGAGGGACAGGACTAGGTCTGTGTTCTGTAAAGGGAAAAAAACCAAGTTTAACAATTAAACAAGTTTAATTATGCTTGGAGTGTCAGTCCACATGATACTGAAGCAATCTTTTTTTCATGAGAATTATGAGAATTTTTTCAAATTATTGTAGGAGTTTAATATTTACCTTTTCCATCTGGTCCTGTTTAAAAATGTAAAAAAAAAAACCAGAAAAACATTAGCATAATAAACTATAAAAATTAATGATACAATTTGAAAGAAGTCTCTAGAACAAAGATATTCATAGGTTTAAATAGAGCAGTTCAAAGCGCTACTGGAAGACTGACATCACCATAAAGTATAACATATTTACATATTATTATTATTATTATTTTTTTATTATTATTATTATTTATTATTATTTTTTCTGACACAATAGCAATTTTACATTGAGCAGATATATTCATTGGAATATGTCTTTCTTGACAACTACTTGGATATTAAGTATATTTTATTTTGGACAAAATATATATTTCTTGATAAACTTTTCATGATTTTAATTATGTTAAACAACTCAGTTATCAACTCAATATAGATATAAATTTATAGATTATCATCATATTATGTTAATAAACCATAAAAGCAATGAGCAGCTTCTGTTAACAGTGTATTTACAGAGAATCAACTCACCGCCCTCCTTCCATGGACTGAGGTCAAACTCAGGTATGTCTTCACACCTGGTGTAACCAGACCCACGGGGTCGGTACAGAAAGGGTTGATCAGGTACTTCAGTGATGCCAGTGTTGTCACAGATGATACGAGCAAGAGAGGTTTTCATCAGGGACATCCTCTGATTATCCTTGAATACCCCGTCGTTCTCCCACCAAAGTCTGAAATCAGACATTTCGTTAAAAAGAGGAAGCCCATAAAGTGGCGTCCACTCAGTGCTCTGCATTGCATGTCGACCAAGATTCAGTTATGTACCTGTCTCCCTCACGGATCCTTTGGAACTGTGTGGCAATCAGGCAGGCAAACAGGGGTCCGACTCGGCCTCCTCTGACGAACGGCTCAGCTACTCCTGCCAACCACACGTCGATGTTGTCTGGTGTGCCATAGAGACCCAGCAGCTTCTCAGCCAGGTCAGTGTTGTTCATTACTACTGACAGCTCTGCCAGTGTTCTTGGCTCTGACAGCCCACAGAACCTACGCCACTGATTGTAGCCTGCCAAGAATCAGAGCGATGAAGCTGTAACTTCTAGAATGGGCCGCTTTTTACCTTAAAAAAGTACAAATCTGTTTGTTGTGATCAATACCTGGAAGTCCATGGTCTCTGCCCCTCTGCATGTTAAGAGAACCCAAATCTAGTGCCAACTGTTTGGAGAATTTAAACAGTCTTTCCCTCAGCTCATCAGACATCATTTTGTTCTGTGTGTTCAGTTTGGCTGGGCGACCCACCAGCCCCCTCAGAATTGGATCCAAACCACCTAAAGACCACAAAAGATATATTTTTTTATGATTTCTTATTGATTATGATCTGTCTACAGACAGAAGCTTAACAAGATATATTACCTTCAGTGATAACTCTCCACGGTGTAAAGAAAGCCTTGTGCAGCAGTGGGCTAGGATAGTCAGAGTGTTCCGCGTAGTTTTCATCTAGTCGGAATACAAACGGTTGAACCATCAGGTGAGCAAATCGGTACGCAGCTGTAGCAAACACGTTGGAGATGCTGGGGTCGATGTTTTCATCATAGCCAGGGTAAGTGGACAGCTGTCTTTGAATGAAGTCTGGCCCGACAATATGCTGCAGATAGTCTCTGAAGGTGATGACCTGATGAGGTAAAAATATAAAAGTGTTTCAGATTCTGAGACCAAAAGAAACACAGAATAGCACCACCGCTAAAAATAGATGAATGGGCTTTGATCGGCATTGACACTGCCCTCTGCTGGCCCTTTAGTTGGGCATCTATGGTCAGGAAAGCTTGCTTAGCTTAGCTTACTTAGCTATGTGGCCAATTTGCTAGGGATGTTAACATTTGCCGATAACGATATGTATCGATACCGATATGCGCCATTATAAAAAAAGTTTGCTGATATCGGCAAGTTGATATCAGTGAACTGATATATCGGCCATCTGTACTTGCAACCTTACAACTTATAGCCAAAGTTAGCGATCTGTGGTACTTGACACCTAGTTGTGACGAACCTGGAAGTATCCTCCCATGATCTTTCGGGCCTCCTGGTACAGTTTCTCTCCATTCCAATTAGGGTTCAGTTCTGCAAGAGCTCGTACCAGACGGTTGTGCTCACGCATGAACAGTGTGTGTAGTGAGGTCAGGGCGATGTTTTCGTTTGTGCGTTCATCACCTGGAAGGGTTTTAAAGGTCAATCAATGATACCACAGATTAAAGACCAATTAGATATGATTTTTTTTGTTTATTTCCATCTTACCAGCGACAAAGCATGGCAACTCCTCAACATTGCTGTTACCAGTGATGCGCCCTTGTGTGGCACACATATTGGCATCCATCTTACTAAAAGGGAGAAGCTCCCGGCCATTGTCAGTGAAATTCATGTTGACCCTTAAAAGTCCTTTATCTTGTGTGAGGTCACGGAGGAAGGCAGCTTTGACATCGTCTGACCCGTATACCTGGCCTACGTCGATGAAAGCTGTGAGGGAGTTCATCTGCTGACGGACAGTGCTAGCACCAAAGTTGTAGCCTGTGTAGCCAGAACCACAGGCTGGGGCTGAGCGGAAGAAAGGTATGCAAGTTTCATAGTGGTTGGTGAATCTGGGATCTGTCTCAGGGATCTGTGAAGTGGACAATAATCCTCTCAAAGTCAGCGGGTGAGGTCATTGGCATTTATGTGTTTTTTCACTTGTTTTTTTTTTTTTTTTCTCACTGACCTGAATGGGGAAACATGGCTCGGCACGTTCACAAGTCTGATCACAGTCAATACCGTTATTGAATGAGCGGATGACTGGGGAGTGGGGAGTGAAGGTCAGATCATGGTCAGTCCACTGGCCAAAAATTGTCACCAGGTGACTGTAGAGTGGGTCATTTTCTACAGATCCTGTTCGCAGGATACGGTTGGACACTTCTCTCACCTGTTGTGCAGAAAGAGGTAAATCTTAACACAGTGTTAATAGAACATTGGAGCAATCCCCCATTTAATGAATGCATTATACAATAATACACAGTTACATACTTGTACGGTACTATGAAAATTAGTTACCAGTGGAAGAAGATGACCATGGACCATGTGCTCAGGGCTCCATCCTTTTGGCAAAGAAATGCTATCTTCATACTCAGCAGGGAGCCAGCGGACGAAAGGTGTGTTGGCAGCTCCCCATCGTGTGTTTTGTCTAAGGAAAGGAACAACACATGAATAGATTACACTTAAATAAAACAGTTCATAAGCCTTTAGACATCATCGTCTTCCTGCATGAGGCAGGTGTGGGCAGTTGTGCCGCGTGCATCTGCCCAAGACACCCCAGGTCCTCCGCTGCACCTCTGGGTTGGCCATTATCTTTGGCGTAACAGGGACCCCAGGGTTCATTAATGTGTCAAACCACAGACTTTTCTGACAACTGCACATTTTGCAAAAGCTAATTATTATTTTGCAATAATAACAATCTTAAAGTTGTTAACCTGGCAGTTGTTTTAACTGTGCGTGCACTGATTCTCAAATTTGAATGGTTTTTTTAAGTGAAACTTTAGCAGCTTATAAAGGTGATAAGCAGTTAGCGTATCCCAAGGTGTGATTGGTAGTGGTTGTGGTCACACCTATTGATGGCCATGCTTATCAATACACACACACACACACACACAGCAGTCTTCTCTATTGTATTGTAAACTTGACTCGTAAATGCACCAGGGAGGTGTCTGGGTTATGTCAGAGATGAGAAGCTCAGTCCAGGAAGTGGTTCCAGCTGGTCTGGAGGTGATGGTGCTTGAACCTGGAGATGTACCTACTACGGTGCACCAAAGTTGCACTAACTGGGGTGCCTTAATATTATTGTCTCTTTTTTATTTTTATCTAAATCTACTCCAAATTCTAAGTTTAGGTCTAAGTCTACAGCTATACTTAACATGAAACAAACTGACCTGCTAGCACCACCTGCAGGTCTTTGTGTTTGCTTTTGTACTTAATGGTGATAATGTGTGCACAAACTAACTTGTCGAATTCTAAAGGCTTATTTGACTCATTCCTCTTATTCATTACTTATGTTTGTGTTCCCTTGGGCGCTGCAGGTGGCATACAGGGGTGGAGTTGCACCCTAATTGCACCTTTTAATTAAAATCTTATTAGGTTTTTTTTTCCATTGTGGCATTGTGATTCACACCAAAGCACACAACGAAATGTCAATCTGTATTTAACCCATCACCAAAGTGAACAGTGGGCAGCCCGGGGAGCGATGTCTGGTGACGATACCATGCAGGGGCACCTCAGTGGTATCTTAGCGGCAGGGGGATTCGTACCGGCGGGCTCTGCCGCTTTCTAAACCACGGGGCCACAGACTGCCCGACATTAAAACCCGACTTTAAACCGAGTCTGTTGACGTGTCCATGTGAATTACTGGTTCATTGTCTCACCTGTTGTTGCAGACGCTGGTCCCGGTGCGAAACTCATTCGATTCAGAAGTGGAAGAGCAGGAATGGACACGTTGACGTGGAGAGCAGCCAGTCAGCTCTGCCAGAAACTCCAGCTCAGGCGCAGATATGATGTCTTTAAGCCAAAAACAGGAGGTCTCAGTTGGAAACGAACAGATAAGGCATGCGGGTGCAGAGCCAGGGAGACACACAACACACCTGTGGCGTTGATGGAGCGTCTGTGACGTCTGCCCAGAGATCTCTTGACCAGTTTCATAGCCACGTCCATGTAGTCTGCGGCTCGTACAGCTGAACGTGTCAGTCCTGCAGGCTGCTTCAAGAGCCGCAGCACGTCGGCCGGGTTGGCTGCGTTCCTCTTCACACGGTCAAGGCTCCTGGCCATGTAGAATTTGTGAAATAATTATATATAGTAAACATATATCAGTAATAAAGAGTACATAATAAGTCATCTTAGGTTTCTTTTTAATTCTCAGTTATGTGTTCGACTATCGAATTAACTGATGATTTAAGCTATTTATTCTCAATTCAATTTAAGGAGACATTCAGGACTTTGTTCCAATAACCTTGTAATAGAATAATGTCTATTCTTAATAGTACAGTGATGCCTTACACCGACAAGACACATGTATTCTAAAGTCACAATAATAGTAGGATTAAGAAAATCATTAAAAATAATCTTTGGTTAATAAATAATCCATCATAGTTTTTAATGTATCTATTTGGATGTAGTTTAAATATGGCATTTACCAAGATAATTAGGAGAACATGGTGAAAAATAATAATAATAATAATAATATATAATAAAAAATAAAATGAATAAATTATTTTTGTTTTCTTAATGTTCGTCGTAATTTTAGAATTTTTAGATTTTTAGAAGAAGGGTTTGTATTGATAAAGTAGTATTCGTGAACACCCACTCTCTCCGGGAGTATTCGTATGCGTTGTCCACGGTGGCCTTGGCTGCGCGCACAGCCTGCTCGATGACGTCCATACGAGAGTCTAAAACACAATTAACACACAGACATGAACATTATTTATATCTATAAAATGATTATCTCCAGTGTATCTAACAGAAGGACAAAGGTTGCAACACTTTACAGAACATTAACACGGAACAAATAGAAATAATGACTGTTTTCTTTTTATTTATTTATTTAATGTGACTCACAAAGTTAACTAAAGAACAAGCAAATAAGCTGTTTCTACAGCATTAGCTCTAGGAACTGTCTGTGGAAAAAAGCGCTCACGAGAATGTTTAAATGTTTTTTTTTAATTCTGTTTAGCCCTTAGTTACTTGGTTAAGCACACACTGTTCTGCGTTGTTCCACCTTAATTGCTTGGTTACTGTCATTAAAGTCAAGCAGGTACTGGAGTGCTGAATATATTAGGGAGGACTGGAACATATCTAATCAAGTGTTGGTTTTCTTTTATTGTGGTCCTTTAGTAGGATGCCGACTGGACCTCGGAGGTAACCTGGCAGCTGGTGGTCTCGAACCTCCAGAGCCAAGTCCGGACCAGTCTAAAACCTACCAGTTCTTCCATCACCAAGTATTATTCTACAAAACCGGATGATTTGTCCTTTTTTCTTATACTCAGCACAGTGATCAAGATGTCTGGATTTCAGAAACGACATTGAGAAATGATTTAAAGATTTAACCCCTTGTTAAAAAAAATTGTGCTACATGTTTTGTTACACACTCTCCGTGGATCTTTCTCAAATATAAGGGATTTTTCAGACCAGTCTATATCTGGCCTCCATTATTCTTGATGAGCATCATTATATATTTTTTTATTTCGGTCGATTTGTTTCGGCGATAAAATAAAAAAATTAAATAAAGTATGGGCACAATATTTTCTATTTGTTTCGGGGGGGGTGACAGAGTTTAATATGCCGAGATTCTCTTTAGGAGAGACAAGGATGGACAGGATGAGGAATGAGGTGATTAGAGGGACAACACCGACAGGAAGGTTTGGAGAGAGAAAAAATGATCCTAGAGATGGAGCTACCAGGTAGGAGACAAAAAGGAGATTGATGGATACAACGAGGTAGGACATGGAGGTAGTTGGAGCCTGAGTAAGAATAGTTTTCTCTCACTAAAACAGTTAATTACAAAATCTAGCAAACAAAATAGTGTACTGCTTTGCATGACACTTTTTTTCCGAGAAACAGCTCCCAAGGAATATCTGCATACGATAGTTGGAGTCTGAGTAAGAATAGTTTTCTCTCACTAAAACGGTTAATTACAAAATCTAGCAAACAAAATAGTGTACTGCTTTGCATGACACCTTTTCCGAGAAACAGCCCCTAAGGAATATCTGCATACGTGGTCTGTGTCAAGGCCTCCAGGCTGTAATAGCCTGTTTTTGTTCCTCGAAGCTGTAAAGTATTTCGTTCGCGTCGTCGAATATTGTCTACATATATTTTTGAGAAATTAAAACAAACAAAGCGTCAGGCGACTGTGGCAACCGTAGAGGAATGTCCACGCCCCCTCTATCTGTAATTGGCCAGCAGATTGCCGCCATTTGTTGTTTGATTATTTAATTCACGTGTAATTGGACAACTACCAGTTGGTTGGCATGTTTTTAACAACAAATTGAGATAGAAACAAGCGACAGATGTCCGCTCCTGGTTAAAAAAAAAAACAAAAAAAAAAAACCCCAAAAAAACAAAATAAAGCAATCCCAAAATAAACTGCTACCAGTCCGTTGAGGCCCACACTTGCCCGGGCCTGTTGGGCTGTTTTTCTTTTCGTTTGCCGAATATGTGGTGCATCACTACATTTAAAAAAATACTAGGAACTTAGCGTAGATGTATTCGTTTTTTTATCTTCACTACACGTTAAAACACATCAAATTGGAGTTTAATATAATAATTTAACAAATGTAAAAATTATACAGATGCTGTGGGAACAAGTTTTACCTTCTCCAGCGTCGAAGAATTAATTATAACGTTTATTCGACAGGTTTTTGGTCACACTCACCAGCTTGGACGTCAGTTTGTAGGCACAGGTGAAGTCCTACAGCCAGTAGACACAAGACACGATACATCTGTGGAGAGATAAAAACGAAACGTTCATTTTTGTAAAAAAATAAAAATAAAACATTTTAATTAAAAATTAAATTAAATATATATATTGAAAATACATGTAATAATAATATTTGTTGCGTTTTACTTTTTCGAAAAATTAAAGAATCCAAATCACACCGAACGTAAAAGAAAATCCCCCTTAAACCCCCCCAGAATGGTCCCCTGTGTGTGTCTTATGACTGACCTGTGCAGTCGTTTTCCTCCGTTTGTCTGCAGCATCAATCAGCAGTGTTGGTCGGTGAGCCTCGTCTGTCTGTCCCTGCCTTTATACTCCATCTCTGGAGTTCCATCATTCGTGACAACAGTCGCTAATCATAACTTCTCATCACTCACTAATATTTTTTCCTTTTCCTTGTTCCTCCTTGTGAAAGGGTGGGTGTGTGGGGTGGTTATTTTCGTTCTACCAGGTAATGACTGCGGCAATCCACTTAGCAGTCGGTAAACTTGTTCAGTGGAGACAGAACGCCGCCTCTATCGAAAAAGGATATTTATGAGTTAATAACAAGCTAATGAAACAGCAGTGATTGACTGTGCAGCACGCTTACATAACCCATTAGCAACACGCCTCGCTTTTTATTTCGACCTGTTTTTGTCCACCTTTCAACAGCAGCAACTTGGTAATGTCAGGTATGTCCGCTGTCGATACCCATTCATTCATAAAGACAATGGGATCAGGAAAACAGTCAGTATGAACATCACCATCTGCACAAATAGCGTTACGTTAGGGAGTCAACTTTAGACATTCCTTCCCCTGCAGAGATTGAAGATTAAAGGGCAATAAAAACGGAAAGATATTTTCCTCATACCTTTACGGTAATTACTCAGAGGTACCGCAAAGTTATGTCAAGTGTGAATAACGAGGGTTTCCCTGCTTAAGATTACAGGAATTTTCTACCTGTGTTCCTAACGAAACCACAGCCGAGTATCTTTCACCCCACAACCGACTGGGCTAATCAAATGAGTACAAGGAACTTTATTAAGTTTAGGTTTATTAAGTTCCTTCATTTCTTTTAATTAAAAAAAGCGAATTGCACACATAGTATTACAAATATGTTTCATGGTTATTAATAATAATATTAATGGTATTATTATTATTATTATTATGTAATGTTATAAATGTTGTTCTAACAGTGTTATTTGATATGTTTACGATATGTATATTATGTATAAGTTAAAGTTTATTTATTTATAGAGCACATTTCATACAGGCATGTAGCTCAATGTGCTTGAACAGAGAACATTATATATATATATATATATATATATATATATATGGCACTACATCACAGTCAGATTACACAAATTTATGAACCAGCTTATTCAACATTTAACGTGTTTTGTTACATTACAGCATCTTCTACAAATACAAATTGTGGCATAGAAAAGAAAGTTAACTTAGTATTATAAATAAATATAATTTAAGTCTACAAGTAACACCCTTTGAATAAAATATCTTTTTCAGTTTTAAAAGTATCTGTGGCTCAGTGGAGATCACTGCCAGAGAAGAAAGTTGATTCCTGTTCCCACTGTATGTTTTCAATCTTTTCAGTGTGGAGAATCCAACAATGCTGGAATCACTGGTACATTGAGTACCAGCTGGAGTCATTTTTTTCCCCTCAGGAACAGTTTCAATAAGATGTTTCTGGACGAAAGGGCTGCGAAAATTTACAAGGTGTTTATGTTCTTTCCTCATCTTTGGTGACCAATCCAGTCCAACAAGATCCACCTTCAGTTTCACAGAGTTCTCCTGCCATGACATGAGGTGGGCCTCACAGTGAACTGAGGCCCACATTACACACATACAGTTGTTGATAACTAACATTGAACACTGTGTATTGTATACACTAGCCAAAATAATTACATTTAGTGCATATACTAAAAGTAGATGCCAGCACAGTATAGAAAACCATGGTGAGACTCAGCACTGAGCGCTGAAACTCTAAATATGAAAATTCAGTGGTTTTAGAAAACAATTTAAAAAAGGCGGTTTTAGAAATGTTAATAACTTTAACAAATGAATACATTTAAAGATTTAATTTATTTTCTATTTCCATGATCACTAATGAGGCTGTGCCTTACTTGCCACACCAGACCACACATCACTGACCTTTGGGCCCCCTGCAGGGTTGTGTTGCCCCCTTTGACTAGTATCACCCAAGTTTTTCATTTGTCATTTATGGGTTATTTACTCCTTTTTTCTTACAAAACATTCAGTTTATCAGAATTCAGAGACTTCTGGTTTATTTGCTGTCCACTCATTGCTCCACAGAACCTGTTTCCATAATGCAACAGACTTGTCTATTTGTTTATTTGCAAAATTGAAGTAGAATACAGTCCAACAACGTCAGTGTCTGAAAAATCTTTCTGGAGGCATTGTTAAGTGAAACGTCTGAGCTGTTCCATCTAATATGTGTCTCTCTGATCTAGATCTTGTTTTATTTGTAATGTTGCTTAAGGCCATTACTTAATTACATTCCGAACAGAGGATGTTTGCTTTGGAAGCCTTCTCTTGCTTTGTCAACAAATTCAGTTTCAGAGCTCCAGATAACTGCTCAGAAGAAACCACAGTGCTGATTATTGTGCCCAGGACAGATAAATCTGGGCATTAATTAAGTATAAATAATGGAAATAAAATCTTAAATGTACTAAAATATTGTTAGAATGTATTATCTGTAATTTGATGCCATATGGAGTTCTTTCTACTGTATGTGTGTTGGAGGAGTTGTATATGGGTTTTTTTAGAGTGTTCCTGCTTATGACTACTACAGTAGATCTACCAAATTATACCAATATTGCCATTAATTTTTACTTTTCATAAAATTGGTGTTGAAAGTGCTAATTTTTCTCACAACATACGCAAAATTAAATCAGGTAGTATATATTTTTCAAGAAATTTAAAAAATTAAAATAGAAACATATCAGTTGGATGATTTAGCACTGCTGGAACATCAGTGGGGTCTTCCTTTCATGGACTGAGGTCAAAGACTGGGATCTGAATGCAACTGGTGTAACCTGAACCTCTAGATTTGTACTTGAACCTATAGTACTTCTGTGAGACCTGTGTTGTCAAAGATAATCCAAGCAAGTGATTTTTCCTTCAAATACTCCCGCTGAGCCTCAGTAGAAACGCCAGGATTCTCCCACCAGAAGCTAGAAAAGGCAACTATTTAGACAGACATGTTTTAGATCAGCGTTTCTCAAACTAAGGTACCTGTCCATCCATCCATCCATCTTCATCCGCTTATCTGGAGTCGGGTCCCAGGGGCAACATTCAGAGGAGGGATACCCAGACTTCCCTCTCCCTAGACCCGGGTTTTTCAAAGTGTGGGGTGGGACCCCCCTTGGGGGGCGCGGTGCAATGTGTGTGACCCTAGGGAGCATGCTTTTTTTTCCACCGTACTACAATAAAGTGTACAAGGACACATCCTTGTAAGTTGAACTAGATCTTTCTTTTTGTTTTCTCTCTGTTAACAAGGTACATACAAAAATTTTATAGACAAATGCTATTATTTACAGTTGCGGCGGAGAGTGTGTGTGTGTGTGTGTGTGTGTGGTGGGGGGGGGTGTAACAGAAAAAGTTTGGGAAGCACTGCCCTAGACACTTCCTCCAGCTCATCTGGGAGGATCCCAAGGCTTTCCCAGGCCAGTCGGGCAACATAGTCGCTCCAGCGTGTTTTCCTCTGGGTCTCCTCCCAGTGGGACATGACCCAAACCCCTCCCGTGGGAGGCGTCCAGGGGGCATCCGATGTAGATGCCCAAGACACCTCAACTGACTCCTTTTGATTCATGTACCACCAGCATAACACCAGCATAACACCAGCATTCTCTATAAGAGAATATAGAGAATATATAAGAGAATCTTATATATTCTCGCCAACTTCTCTTTTATATATATATATATATATATGTATATATATATATACTGTATGTATATACTATATATATAGTATATGATTATTCATATACGGTGAAAAAAAACTATGAGCCTATGATTCAAACTCAAGATGATCTCTGTACATTTCAGTTCTTTCCTGTTTTTACTGCATTTTCTGCAACCAGTTTCTGTCCAGACACTGTAAAAGTCTGAGAAATAGTTTTTAGTTTTGAGGCAAAAATGACACAGTTTTGTCTTTAAAACCAAAAAATGTTTTGACCTTCTGTCGTCCAGCCTACCTGTCTGCCTGACAGATATTCTGGAATTTTTTGGCTAGGCAAGCAGAACGAGTACGACACACCCTCCTGCGACAAACTTCTCTTTTAATGTTTTCTGGTGTGCGGTTGAGTTCAAGCAGGTGCTTAGCCAGCTTTGGGTAGGTCAATTTTCTGAAATCTTCTAACTTTTTGGGTTGGGACAGTCCACAGAACTTGCGCCACCTGTTTTAGCCTAAATAAAGGCAAATGTTTCTATATACATCTCAATTAATATTTTCTCAGAATTTTGTTCAGAAGAGGGATAACATGTAGTAGTAAGGGGAGACACGGAAGTAGTTGGAGTTTAAGTACAAGATACAGAGGACAAGGTGTGATGAAAAATGTTGATCGCTGTGTTGCTGTGGCAAAAAAAAAGGGACACGCTAAAAGGTTAACAATAAGGATTGTTATGGTTATAAATATATTATATGTGCAGGTTAAACATAACTTCCAGCTTACTGACCTGAATGGGAAAAAGGTCTGAGCCCTGCCATCCTCTACCATCATGGAGGACAAAAGAGGGAGCAGTTAAGGACAGATCGTGCTCAACAAACATGCCAAATAAGATCAAGATTGTGTTACAGTTTTTGACTTTCAGTTGAGGACTCCAGCCTCTGGGCAAAGAGATGTTATCTTCACACTCAGCAGGGTGTGAAGCCAGTGAGTGAAGGATGTCTTCACAGCTCCCCACCCACAGTTTAGTCTGCAAGATACATTTTAAAGCTGTTTGTAAACGGAATGAGCAAATCGTCATTGATGTGCTTTGCAGGAATTTCTCTTTCAGTTTGTAATGTTGTGGCAGTGGTGGCCTAGTGGTTAAGGAAGCGGACTTGGGTCCGCAAGGTCCCCGGTTCGAATCCACCAGCTGCCAGGTTGCCGCTGAGGTGCTCTGAGCATAGCCCTGTCCCAACCCACATCACTTCTTGTGGGCTCACCACCCACAGGAAGGCTCACAATATGGTGCAATGTGATTTGGGTGGTGCCAACTGCCCCTGGCGCCACCCCTGCAACCCGGCAACGGACAAGCAGAAGAAGATGAATGAATGAGTTTGTAATGTTTTGCCAAATAGGGTCAAAAAATGTCAAGCTTTCTTGAGGACCCAGGAAGGAAAAAGAAGTAGATAATGGTGTGGAGCAGTGGTCTCTAACGCAAGATTCCACTTTGCCCTTATTGTGCTATTTCTATCCATTCATCTTCTTTCGCTGACCGGATTGTGCGAACTAAAACTCTAACTAACCAACACCACAGTGCACCGTATCAGCTACTTTTAAACCGGCCCCGTTGATGCTGTTCTTGTAGTTTTCGAATCTTGGCTATCATTTGGTATGATTGGTGTCATTTTATATAACATGGTACTCTAAGCTCAGGGGTCAATAACATCTCCAATGTGCATTCTATCTCAATTTCTCTATCTCCAGGTGCCAGTTGGAGTCGTGCAATAGGAAATTAATTTAAAAGCTGTTTCAATATTCCTTGATATTCTGAAATAAACGCTAAAAGTAGCAATGGTCCTACTCTATTCATGATTCTAATCAAAATAGCTGTGGTGTGCGGCCACATTATTCATGTCTTTTCCAGTTTTTCGTTCACCTCTCAAAGATTTCTGCTGCCTTCTAACCTGTTATTGCAGACACCATTGATTGTGCTGAACTTCAATATTAGGAAGTGAGAAGAAGGGAAACCGGTGCCGTGGAGAGCAGCCTGTTAGCCCAGCAATGACCTGTCACACACAGACAGCAGATCTAATGCACAAAGACAAGACACAAACACAACTGGGAATGAACTGTTACATAATACAAAGCCATGGCAGTACTGTCTAGTCACACACCTGTGGTGTTGATAGAGCGTCTCTGACGTCTCTCCACAGATCTTTTGACCATTTTCACGGCCTCATCCACTGAACGTGTCAGTCCTGCAGGCTGCTTCAGGAGCTACATAATGTCTGCAGGGCTGGCTGCATTCCTCTTCACACAGTCAAAGCTCCTGTGTTGTTCACAGAGAACAAATTAGCGTAAGAAAAAATATCTAATACTCCATATTGCGTCACTACAGAACAATGCTCTTAAAACTGTTTGATATGCAAGTTCATTTAAAAACAGAAAGCTTCTTTCATCTATTAAAGTAAAACATTTTCTACACAACAAAACACAACAAAATCCCCATAAAAAACAGGGCATTAGTTTAAAGTTACTAAACCATGTAAAGTTTAATTTTACAACTATCACCATTGGTAGTTTTTTATAGTACTGGCTCTAAAAGACAAGGTATCAGGTTGTACAGCTGATGTACTGGAGACTGGAGGAGTAAATACTGTATGTACAATATATATACCATTCCTCCTGCTGAAGGAAGCAGCTCTTGGCCCTCATGTCTAAGCTACCTATGTACTACAGACATGCAATGCCAGAAGGAACATTATTTTTATTTTTGACATACTTATACATACATATTTTGAGCATGTCGTCCCACTCCAAACTGTATATGCTTAAAATAATATGCGTATGTTATGTGTAAGCCTTTAGGCTAAACTTTTCAGAATAGGCTGAAGATGTGAATCTGTGTTATGAGTAGGGTTGTGGTGAAATGACATCAACACCTACTTTAGGTGTGAAAAATTCCCTTTCCTTTGGCGTAATGGGTCAGAAGAGAGATCTGACAGACTCTGATAAATGTCAAATTGTGAGATCTTGTGCAGAGGGATGCAGCAGTATAAAAATTGTCAAGCTTTAGAGCAAATTTGCAATGAATCAAGTATTTAATTGCCAATAGCTGCAAGAAGCAAGGTTGAAAAAAGGGTGGAAATAACTAGCCAAGGAAAGCAAGCATCAAGCCTCAATTGCAACATTACTGGAGTGTCAAAAAGCACAAGGTGTGCGATACTCAGGGACATGGCCAAGGCTGGAAAAAAAGGACCACCACTGAAGACACACAAGATAAGAACAAACCACGAAATATCTTAAGCTTCATCTAAGAATTCATGGTCTGATGAGATGAAAAGTGGAGGTGGGGTACTGGTATCATCAAAGATGAGCTTGTTTTTTGGGACTCAAACTTAACTCCCAGACCTACTGCCAGTTTCCAGAAGACATTTCCTTCAAGCAGTGGTATAGGAAGAAGCCAGAAAAGCACGATTTGCACTGACACATTGGCGCACACTGAAATCCACAGAACCTATGACACAGTGGTAGGCGCTACATAGGACACCTCTCAACCTACAGGTCCACAATATGAGGGCATCACTTCAGTTATTTAGTTGTTGGTGCCCTAGTTATGTACTTCAGTTTAAGTCTGTGAAGACTCATGCCAGTTTCCAGCGCATTTCTTTGTCTTGCTGCAACGTGCTACATTTTGAAGCAAAATGGCAATATGTGTAGCAAGTAGGTACTGTTGACCAGTGTTTCCCTTTTTCTTTCTGTGGACCCACATTTCAAAAGCCACAAACCTTCATAAGCCAAGTCATTGAACACAGAATGTAAGTGAGGCTGGCCTCCTTGATGCTGAAAAATTGTCATTTTTTTGTAGACATTGTTCAAAGTAAATAAAGTTCAGAGGTGGTGTTGTAAAGATGGCAAATAATATGTATCTACCCTGACTTTTAAGGAGTGGCAGGGATTGAATACCGATAATGTCTTCTATCCTCTGTCTTAGGGGTTGTATAACATTTTCATAAATGTTCATCATTGAATATCTAACACCTTTAAAAGAGATAATAGGAAAATATTCTGGGTGTTTAAAGTAGATTAAAATTAGGCCCATAAGAAATTGGGCATCTGCATTGTGACCATCCGTTATGAACAGTCCGTATGCCTTCCTTTGTTCACTCTCCTCTCTCCTTGGTTCGCGCACTTACTTCTCCTTTCGGCTTATCCCGTTTTTCAGGGGTTGCCACAGCGAATCAACAATTTCCATCTCACCCTGTCCTCCGCATCCTCAACTACCTCCATGTCCTCCCTCACCGCATCCATAAATCTCCCTTTTGGCCTCCTCTTCGTCTCCTACCTGGTAGCTCCATCTCTAGGATCATTCTTCTCCCAATATAACCACTGTCCCTCCTCTGAACATGTCCAAACCATTGGCTGGCTTCTCTAGCTTTTTCTCCAAACCTTCGTGTCTGTGTTGTCCCCTTGATTACCACATTCCTGATCCTGTCCATCCTTGTCTCTCCTAAAGAGAATCTTTAACTCCTCCACCTCCAGCTCTGTCTCCTTGTCTTCTACCTATTCCTAGTGTCTCTAGTCCATACATCATGGCTGGTCTCACAACTGCCCTGTTAACCTGTCCCTTCACCTTAGCTGACTCTCTTTTATCACAGATCACTCCAGACTCTTCTCTCCAGTTGTTCCATCCTGACTGTCCTCTATTCTTCTCCTCTCTTCCACAGTCTCCACTGCTCTGAACAGTTGAGCCTAAGTATCTGAACTCCTCCACCTTCTCCACCTCTTCTCCTTGTAATCTCACTCCACTTTTCCCCTTTTCATTCACACACACATGTACTCAGTCTTGCTAATATCTTATTATCAGTAAGCACACTTACTAATATCAATTATTGATTCATTCATCTTCTTCTGCTTGTCCGTTGTCAGGTCACAGATGCAGCTGGCACCACCCAAATCACACTGCACCATATTGTGAACCTTCCTGTGGGTGGTGAGTTGGGATGGTGCCATGCCCAGAGCCCAAGTCAACTTCCTTAACAACTGGGCCACCACTGCTGACTGATATCAATTACTAATACTAAAACAAAAAAAAATACATGCACCCAATTAATGACAAATTCCTGATTTCCTAAAAAAGTGTGGGCAAAAATTCATCCTGATGTTTTTCACATGTTCAGACACAAACACTGTAGTGTGAGTTTCAAAGGTAACTGGGGTTAAAAACAAACAAAAAGTTCTTCTTTGTTTTTTTTTCAAATAGCTTTTTAGGTATGTGAGTAAAGACTGGAAAAATAAGGGTAGGTGTTAAAAAGGCATGACAGTAAAGGCGTGATGGCTGTGATGACACAAGACCATTGAAGTGTATGTTCCTTGAAATGACAGATATGTAAGAACAAAAGGATTTCCTTCACATGACGTTTTTAAGATGAACAATGGAATACAGAAGAACTATGCTTTGTTTCTTATCATATTAGCTGTGTGCCAGGAATTCAGACCTGATGAACTAATGATCTGATACACTCAGGTGGCATGAATCCATCTGATTTGCGCTGATGACGTTTAGTTTGAGTTCACATTGTATGAAATAGAAAGAGAAACGTGCTTTTCATTTGGGCAACCGGGGCGATCAACACCGTAGATCATAATCTCACCCTCAAGAATACACAAATCAAATTCTGCACAATCATAATATAATGACCTTAATCTGTCTTTTAGTTTTAATGAGCCACACCACTACTAATGTCACAGACGTCTTTCACAGACGTCCACTCAGGTCAGGCAGGTGAGGCACAGTCAACATGTCATCATTGGAAAATTTAAAATGAATTAAATGAATAGAGATATTTAGGATTAAAGTTCCATTTTATTTCCAGATTGTTGGACTGTATAGATCACCAAAGGTCAGGGAGAACTGAAAACTAACAGTGGGAACTGGCAATGATCTCCACTGAGACAGAGAGACTTTTGAAACTGAAGAAAAATACATTTTATTTTAAACAACGAGTCAATCACTCCCTGAACTGATACCTTAACCAGGTGGAGGGGTTAGAGCATCTGAATAAACCTAGGAGCTATGTTGTCTAAGGCTCTCCCATAGCTGGTCAACTTGCCCTGGGGGACGGATAAGACAAACTGTGCTTCCATCATATTGTGGGGGGCTTCAACACCCACGTGGGCAATGACAGTTACACCTGGAGGTGCGTGATTGGGAGAAACGGCCTCTCTGATCTGAACCTGAGTGGTGATTTTTGTTGTTGGACCCCCTAGGTTTGACGTCAGTGATCGACTTTGTAGTTATTTCATCTAACCACTGGTCTTATATTTTGGACACCTGGGTGAGGAGAGGGACTGAGCTGTCAGCTGGTCACCACCTGGTGGTGAGTTGGCTTTGCTTGCGGGGGGGAAACTGGACAGACCCGGGAGGCCCTGTAGGTTTTGTTGGTACAGAGGAAACCAACAAAGTGATCATTGGTTTTTCTCATAATATTTTGATAGTGTTCTGTGGAAATATTTTTTGGCTGTTATTGTATTCAGTTAATTCCTGGTCTAAGAGGAAGTCAAGAGTGGCAGAGAAGTGTGTTACAAAGAGTGAAGAGTACAGGAATGGGCGGAACAGCTGAATAAAAGTGTCAGGAGTGATTTGTGATAGAAGAATGTCAGCTAGAATTGTGAGACCAGCCAGGATGGATGGATTAGAGACCCTAGGAATAGGTAGAAGACAGGAGACACAGCTGGAGGTGGAGGAGTTAAAAATGCTGAGATTCTCTTTAGGAGAGACAAGGATGGACAGGATCTGGAACAACACAGAAGGTTTAGAGGAAAAGCTAGAGAAGCCAGATTAAGATGGTTTGGACATGTTCAGAGGAGGGACAGTGGTTATATTGGTAGAAGAATGATCCTAGAGATGGACCTACCAGGTAGGAGAGGAGATTGATGGATGCAGTAAGGAAGGACATGGAGGTAGAGTCAGAATAGAAGATACAGAAAACAGGGGGAAAGATGTAAAATATCATCACCAGATCAGGTACCTAGGTCTCCCTGAAGGTAAACAGGCAGATGTGGATCACCTTCCCAACAACCCATTGTTCTCCAGCTTATATTCTTTTTTTGAGGACGTTTGGATACAATTGTCAAAGCATTACATGAACCTTTCTCTCCTAGAATTGATGTTCTTCAAGCTTCTGCATGACCCAAGTGCTGGTGATCGCCCTACAAGCACTTCAGATGTTACAGTCCCAGGCTGAACACGTTACATAGAATTGTATGATATAAGTCACTTCATAGCACAGTAGACAGTGGTAGTAATTTTCCATTTGCCCAGATTATTTAAAGACACTGACCACTTATAGCATAATTGGATGTTCAGTTAATGTCTAGTGTACAGCATGTCAGAGGAAACACACTAGCACAAGAACCTATTTACTTTGGATCAGTGGTTCTTAACCTGGGTTCGATCGAACCCTAGGGGTTCGGTTAGTCAGTCTAAAGGGTTCGGTTGAGCCTTTGCCACGGAGGTCAAGACCCCACAAAGGTCAAGACACACCAACTCAGCCTACTAAGGGTTTGGTGAATGCGCATATGAAACTGATGGGGCTTGTTAGCTCCAGCAAGGTTAAGAACCACTGCTTCAGATACTACATATTCAAACAGGCTATTAGCCAGGCTATTATAAGTCGTGTACCTATTTATTTAAGTGGTTGCCTTAGCAAGGAATTATATTTTCATCCATTTTACCTCTAAAATTCCCATAGTTTTTAAGATGGGTTACATTGTATTTTTGAAAAAAATAAAACAATTGAGAAAAAAAAATCTTTTTATCCATTAAATACAAATTTGGAGATTTTAGTTTTTCAAATAATTTTTTAAAAAAGGGACATAATTTCAAAACATGTCATAATGTCTATCTTACTTGTTAAATTCTTGTTTATTTTTTCAATTACATTTATGATAGGTCTTCAGTGCTGTGTAGCACAGTGTTGTTGTGAATATGTGAAATAGTTTTCATCTTCATCACAAAATAAACAAGATTGAATTTTTCGCCTTAAGAGAAACACAGTTTATTGAAGAAAGTGGGTTTTTTCACCCAGTAAAGTGAACATTGGGACACAGCATAACACAGCACACAATCAAATGTCACCTCTACAATTAACCCATCACCAAAGAGGACAGTGGGAAGCCCTTTGAGCGGTCAGGGACCAGTGAACAGGAATGGTGCTGTGCTCAATGCACCTCAGTGCCAACTTGGTAACTAGTGGGCAACTAGTGAAGTCCTCCAGACCCAAGTCTGTTTTCTTAGCCACCAAGAAATTAAAAATAATTCATACATTATGAGCAACTTCTAAAATAATCAACTTTATAATGATCATATCTGACACATTTTAGTTCTGGTCTTTGGAGCTGCTGCAGTCGAAAACATCACAGTACCCTTCCCTCCATGCACTGATGTCAACAACTGGGATCTGGTCGCACTTGGTGTAACCTGAACCCCTAGGATGGTACATCAACGGCTCCTTTGGTACTTCAGTGAGACCTGTGTTGTCACAGATGATCCGAGCAAGTGTTGCGTTCTTCAAAGACTCCCGCTGACCCTCAGTAAAAACTCCAGGATTCTCCCACCAGAATCTGGAAAAGACAACTTGTTAGTCTTACATTCTTCAGATCAGAGTTTCTCAGACTGTGGTACATGTACCACTGGCCCATTTATGTTTAATATGCGTAGATTTTCATAAACTAAAAAAAAAAAACAACCCAGAGCACATGATCTTAAAATCATTACTGCAAAAAGTCTAAAAGTTTAAGACGTTTCATGTTTTCCACTTCATGTTAGCAACCACTTTTTTCCGTGTCATCTTTTTATGTCTGAATGACAAATATTTATTATTTTTTTATGGAAAATAACAGATCTATCTATTAACAACCAAAATGTTTTGACCCACTGTCTTGCAGCCTACCTGTCTCCTTGTCGGATATTATGAAATTGTCTGGCTATAATGCAGGCGAACAGGGGTCCAACACGTCCTCCTGGGACAAATGTCTCAGCTACTCCTCCCATCCACACATCAATGTTGTCTGGTGTGTGGTAGAGCTCCAGCAGGTGCTCGGCCAGCTTTGGGTTCATAAGTTTTTGTAGCTCTTCTAAATTTTTGGGTTGAGACAGTCCACAGAACTTACGCCAGCTGTTATAGCCTAGAAAGGAAGAAAACGAAGACTGAAATTAGAGAAAAAAAAAAATCCTAATATATCATATATCAATATCGCTGACTAATTCAGGGTCATACCCGGAAGTCCGTGGTCTCTTCCTCTCTGAAGTGTGATAGATGCCAAATCCATAGCAAAATTATGGTTGAATTTTAAAAGTTTTTCCCTTAGGTCATCAGACATCATTTTATTATAAGTGTTTATCTTAGCTTGATCTGCTATCAAACCCCTTATCACTGGGTCCACGCCTCCTACAGAGCACAACAAGGAGACACGTGTTTATACAACATTTCAATTAATATTTTCTAAGAATTTCGACTGTAAATAAAAATGAATTTTAGTGCATGTCATTTTGGATAGATTTGTCGATACTTATAGGTCATACTACTGTCCTGAATTCATGAATGGACAATGAATGATCTGTTCAGAGACAAGAGACAATACCTTCAAAGATGAGTCTCCATGGTGTAAAAAGAGATTTGTACAGTTCTACTCTGGGATGTTTAGGGCTTTCCTCAAAGTTTTCATCAAGACGAGATATGAAAGGTTGAATTGTCAGATGACCAAATCGGAACACAGCTGTAGCAAATACGTTGGCGATGCTGGGGTTGACGTTTTCATCATAGCCAGGATAAGTGGATAAATTTGCCTTAGCAACCTCTGGTCCAACGATTTGTGGCAAGAAGTCTCTGAAGATGATGACCTTAAGGAGAGAGAAGATAATGTTCTCAGTGCGGAGAAAAGTGCAAAACTATTCACTAGTCCAAACGATCCAATATTAGTTACTTTGAGAGCAACTAGACATATTCACTAGTCAGTTCTTCTTTTCTTACTTGGAAGTATCCTCCGATGATCTTTCTGGCCTCCTGGTACAATCCGTTACCATCCCACTCAGGGTTCATTTTGGACAGGGCTCGTACCAGACGGTTGTGCTCACGCATCATCACTGTGTGCAGAGCTGTCAGTAGTAGGTTTTCATTGGTGCGTGAGTCGCCTGTAGACAAGCAGAAAGCAACTGTTATTAAACATGTTTTACACTGAATCTTGGCCTCTTGGTTCCTACTCACCTGCTACAAAGCAGGGCACCTCTTCAGCACTGCTGTTTCCTCCAAATATTCTGCGTGTGGCACACATGTTGGCAGCCATCCTACTAAAAGGGAGAAGCTCCCGGCCGTTGTCAGTGTAATTCGTGTTGACTCTCATAAGACCTTTATCTGAGCTGAAGTCACGGAGGTAGTTTGCTAAGTTGTCATTTGCACCGTACACTTGTTCAGCATCGAGATAAGCCGTGTTGGAGTTAATGTTTTCACGGACAGCGCTAGCACCAAAGATAAGGCCTGTGTAGCCAGAACCACAGGCTGGGGCTGAGCGGAAGAAAGGTATGCACTTATCAGACCCTTTGGTCAATCTTGAATCTGTCTGAGGGATCTGTGAGGATGAGAAGAAGCAGCTTGGTAATGGCTTTTTGGCACCTAAACCTAAAAACAAAATCTAAACAACAATTCAAAAAGAAATATTCCCTGACAACTTTGATGCTGTTTCACTACTATCCATGTTCGGTTCTACACCAGCCATCATCCACTAAAACAGAGGTGGGCAAACCTTTTGACTCGCCGGCCACATTGGGTCCCAGAATTAGACACTAGGGCCGAGTCAAGAGCAGAAAGATGGAACTTTTATAGAACTAAGATAAATAGCAGGTAAAACTAATATATAAAAACGAAAATGCTATATGTCTTATAGCCTTTCTGGTGTCATCTACTGGGGAACAGCAAGCATTGCATGGAAAAAAAACAGAAGTTTAATGATAATACAAATCAGTTATTTAATTTGGACAAAGCTGGCGGGCCGCATTGAAAAGCTCTTCGGGCCACATCAGGCCCCCGGGCCTTAGTTTGCCCATGCCTGCACTAAAAGGATAGAGTTTTTCTCTTTGTTGAAGTATTTGGCTAGATTACCATAGTTAGAAATGCGTGCAAACACTCTCAGCTATTTGGCTTTGAGTTAGTAAGATAGGAAAACCCACTCCATTCAAATATTGTGGGTAAATATATTTTCACCTCTGGGTAAGCCAGTGTAATTGGCCTGTGTTGAATTACATTTGTGAATGTAAGTCTAAGTCTCATCTTATCAGTCATGGAGAAGTAATAGGAGTCTTCTTCTGCCGTATGTCGAATTATTGTATGTTAAAAGAAGTGTATAATGACACTATGACATGGTTATTCAACTAAAACGCCGAGAGGTCAAGTCAGAAAAAAATTATTCAAATAAATGTCCGGAACATCATGTCCAACTTGCCAGAGTGTTATATGTTGTAGTAGTATTAACATCTTCAAATAAAGCTCTTAACTTAAGAGAAATAAGGTGGAGCGACAGCTTATATCATTTTTCTTCAAATCATAACAAATTAACAATTAAACACTTTCAGTTTCTCTGAACCCGCTTCCCTTGTCTCCCTTGACTCTCTCTCTCTCTCCACGTCTCCGTCTGTTTCTCTCCCTCTCACCCTGCTGCTGTTAACTGCCGAGAATGCCGAGAGTTGATTGGCTGAAAAGCACCACGTGGGATAATTTAACCTGTACACAATTGGTCAGTTTATTTCCTGATACCAGCGCAGCTTTTCCTGTGTTTACAACAGCGTTGGTCGTAAACACTGAAAAAGGTGTGCACCTTAAAACTATCCCGTTAAATTCATCTGCCGTATAAATAGATTATAGATCCGGGTCCATACAGAATCACCCCTGGGTCCGGACACGGACCGCGGTCCGCCAGTTGGTGACCCCTGCACTATGAGGATACACTTTAACAGCCTGTATTTGCAATATATAAATAAAGGTAATTGAACAAAACAATATTCTGTTATGGTTAATAATACCTGAAAAGTGTATGTGAAGAATTACTGCTGTCTCACTGACCTGAATGGGGAAACAGGGCTCGATGTTTTCACACGTCTGATCACAGTCAACACCATTATTGAAGGAGCGGATGACAGGGGAGTCAGGAGTTATGGCCAAGTCGTGGTTGATGAACTGGCCAAAGAATGTCAACAGGTGGGTGTGGCGTGGGTCAGAGGCTATAGTTGTTGCTTTTATGATGCGGTTGGACACTTCCCTCACCTGTATATTTGGAGCAGGTAGAAAGCAGCTCGAAATAACAGAGAAATGATTTTATATTCTTACAAGTCTAATCACTTTAAAGCATTACCAGTGGAAGAAGATAACCATTGATTTTCAGCTTAGGGTCCCAGCCTTTTGGTAATGAAATGTTATCTTCATACTCAGCAGGAAGAAAACGAGTGTAGGCTGTGTTCCCAGCTCCCCACCGAGTGTTCTGTCTGCAAGAAAAATAATCAATTAATTAATTTTGAGGGAGTGAACCAATCTTCATAAGATTAATTGTATAAAAATCCTTCATTTTGACATTGAAATATTGGGGAAGAATTCTGGAGCCAAACCTGTTATTGCAGATACCACTGATGGTGCGGTACTGTACATTGTGTAATACGGCTTTGTGTGCGCAGGAAGGAACCAATGGCTGGGGAGAGCAGCCTGTTAGTCTAGCAATGACTGCTAGATCACTCTCAGAAAGCAGATCTAATGCACAAAGACAAAGAAAAAAATACATTGCACATCTCACAGTAAATAGCATACGCTTCTAGCAGAGCACGGCAAATTTAAGGACCAATTGTGGCAGGTCAAAAAGTTTGCCTTTGCTCGGTCGAGTCAATCACCTGTGTCGTTGATGGAACGTCTGTGACGTGTGTTCAGAGACCTCTTGACCATTTTCACAGCCACATCCATGTAATCTGCGGCTCGTACAGCTGAACGTGTCAGTCCTGCAGGCTGCTTCATGAGCCGCATTATGTCTGAAGGGTTGGCTGCGTTCCTCTTCACACGGCCAAGGCTCCTGTATTGTTCAAAAAGGACAGATGAGCGTGAGGACCCTGTCTCTTATACACATC
>JAFBJS010024836.1:69929-126927 GCA_016785265.1 Paraplagusia blochii
ACATAACTAGAACCTTAGGTCCGGCTGGACCTAAGGTCCATTAAGGCCATTAAGGGTCAAATAGAAAGGTTTTCAATCTATTCTTAAAGGTAGAGATTGTATCTGCCTCCTGGAGTAGGACTGGCAGCTGATTCCAAAGTTGAGGCATCTGATAGCAGAAAGCTTTGGCTCCAAATCTAGATTTGGAGATATATATATAGATAGATAGATAGATATATATATGTATGCCACCACTGCCACTATTTATATATATATATATGGTGGCCTAATGGTTAAGGAAGCAGACCTAGGTCTGCAAGGTCCCCGGTTCGAATCCACAAGCTGCAGGGCCACCCACAGGAAGGCTCACAATATAGTGCAATGTGATTTGGGTGGTGCCAGCTGCCCCTGCGGCCCGGCAACGGACAAGCAGAAGAAGATGATGATGATGACCGATAAATATATATATATATATATATATACATAATGCTAAAGGTCCATAAAGATATTAAAATATGATATGATAGAGTACATTAAATAAAACATAGTAACAATTTCATTAAACAACACATAAATTTATGTGTGTGTATATATAATTTTTTGTATATAAACATGCATGCATGGTCCTTGATTTTGTCGTTTATTTTTCTCATAATATTTTCATAGTGTTTTTTAGAAAAACTAACATTGAGGCCAATGTTTTGCTCCATTTTTGCTCCCTTTACCACATTGTCTGTAGCCTCTGAATATAAAGTACAATCCCAGCACATCCCAGATACCACAGGCATAGAACCTCGCTATTTTATGTATTTCATTCACATAAAGATTACTTTACCAAGCTGATGCAGACATCGCATGATTACAATGTATTTTTTACTGCCACACCTACACTTAAATTCTATATTACAATTAATCATTATTAGTTATGCACCATGATAAAAAAATCTTTGCTAAACCCAAAAAAACTTAAGTCACTTCACTTCACGTCCTCACTCAGTCCACAGGTCTACTCAATATTAATAAAAAAAAATAGTATCTTTGCAGCTGTTAAATTGGTTGTTTTGTTTTTTGGAAACAATTATTCTGAAACAGTCAATGCTTAATAGTGTCAAGACATGAGTAATAAGGAAATAAGTTAGAAATAAAAGAGGCATCAGTGGTATATATTCCTTTTTGTGCCTTTTTCTATAGACCTGCAATGAATAAAACAAAATGCACCAACAAAGACCATTATCAGTAATACTACAAACTCCAGTATTTAAGGGCTATGGTGGAGGGCAATTTCTAGTAAATATTTGATATAATCTTGTGGTCCAAATATAATTACAATACGGGACATGAGTTTGACAATTGTGACCTAGAGAGTTCAAATAACAGATAAGAGAGTGGCTTGCACTTCCAAAATGCTTGAGCAGCAAAGCACTCTACACTGCGTTCCAAATTATTATGCAGAAAGTGTTCAACAGTGGTAGGGTAAGAGTTTTTGTTGTTTTATGTTAATATGTATCATGGTTTTGTTTATCTCTGAAACCAATTGAAGACACCTGTGCTTATTAGTTTGGCAGGTGAGTCCAATTAAAGGGGAGACTACTAAAGAAGGTTGTTCCACATTATTAAGCAGGCTACCATTTTCAACCAAGATGGACTAGAAGAAGGTCCTTTCGGCTGCTGAAAAAGCAACAAATAGTTGAATGTTTGTGTCAAGGAATGACGACAATCAGAATTGCCAAGAAACTTCATTGCAATCATCGCACTATGGAGAAGTATGTAGCTGTTTCAGAGCACACACGTGTACGTGCTGATGAAGGAAAATCCAGGACTCTTTCTAACAGACAAATACGTCTGATCAAAGAAGCAGCTGTACAGATGTCCCATCACAGCAGCAGACAAGTTTTTGAAACTTGAAAAAGATCATTTTAATGCTCGACAATGCACCATGCCATGCTGCAAAGAATACATCTGCATCTCTGGCTGTAATGGGCATCAAAGGTGACAAACTTATCGTGTGGCCCCCGTCCTCCTCAACCCTGTTGAGAACCTTTGGAGCATCATCAAGAGAAGTGTTGATGGTGGGGGGCAGTCCACATCTCAACAACAGCTCTGGGAGGTTATTCTGTCTATATAGTGGTGTAACACAAATACACAAATGTCACAGTTAATATGTTTTCAGTATAGGATCAGTACAATGAGAAAAAAAAGGCTACAACAAAAACTCACATATGCACTAGGCTACGTTTTCATTTTTTTTTTTTACGAACATTTACTGACTACAAACTAAAAACCTGCTGTAAAAGTAAAATGAGTAAAAGAATTAAAGTGTCCACAAGGCTGTGTGTTTGATCATATACAGTACATTCAAGGAAAACATTGTTGTCAACAATTTAACATGCTTATATGTATTCAGAAAAGTAAAAAGTGGCCACATTAGGTGTTGACTCAGTGTTAATTAAGTGTTTGCTCAATGTCAGATGCAGGCTACTGCCATTTATCTCCTTAACAAACACAGACTGTTAAGGAGCCTTTGAACAACAATGTATTTTTGCATACGAGGCCTTGGGTTGCACTCATTTGTTCCTTGTGTGTTTACAAAGCTTGCCTACGCCTAATGAATGGTTTTAAGTAAACCATTCATTAAACGGTAGCAACTGTTTTTGACTAAACAGTGAACAATCAACTGTAGCATTTTGTGCGACAGAGGTGCCATAGTGGTCAAAAAAACAGACTTGGGTCCATAGTGTTGTAGGTTCAAATCCACCTGCTGCCGGGTGCTCTGATGAGATAGCTCAGACCTGGTGTGTTCTATATAAAATAGAATTCCACTTTATTTTCATTGCACATGTCACAAGTAACGAAATTAAGTTTCCATCCATCCAAAAGTGCTAAGCCATATATATTACAAAAATACACTACATACTACAGTTGGTGGCCTAGTGGTTAAGGAAGTTGGATTTGGGTCCGTAAGGCCCCCGGTTCAAATCCCCCTACCGCTGAGGTGCCCTGAGCATGGTGCCCACCCACCCTGGGCACTGGCTCAGCCAGCAGGACCCTGCTCACTACGGTGACGGGTTAAATGCAGAGGTATAATTTCTTGAAGGTCAATAGAGTTCTAAAAGTAAAAATAAAAAAAGTGTTATGAATAGGTTATATACATAATATGGGGGAGGTGAAGATATAGGTAGATATAGGTAAAGATATATCAGAGGTTATATACATGGTATGAGGGGGGACTATGGACAGACTATAGTAAATAATGCACATTATGAAGAATATAAATTAAAGCTTACACATAATATAAGGTGAGTTGTAGCAGTTTATGAGTGAGGAACATAAACAGTTACTGTATGCAACATGATTATCTGTACAGTGCAGCAATTTAAGGTTCAGTGTGTGCGTGTGTGTTACTGTTTATGGGTGATTGTGGCTGTGTGAGTGTGTTGGAATGATGTGGTAAGGATGTCAGAAGGTAGAGGGAGTGGCAGGAGTGTGGCCACCGTGGGGAAGAATCTGTTCCGTCACCTGGTGGTCTTAGTTCAGAGGAGCCTGTAGCGCCTCCCAGAGGGCAGGAGGGTGAACAGTCCATGTGCTGGGTGACTGGGATCTTTGATGATTTTCCCAGCCCCCTGCTTTCTGTAGGTGTCATACATGGCAGGTAGTAGTGTCCAGTTGGTCAAGATGCTCTTGATGGTGTAGTGGTAGAATTTCAAAAGTATGTCTGAGGACATGTGGTTCTTTCTCAGTGTCCTCAGAAAAAAAGATAGTGGTGTGCCTTTTAATTGTCTTAGTGCAGGCTATATAAATAAAATGTGATTGATTGATCGTTTGAGTTTCTCGATTAGTTTTGAAAGCTGAACTGAAATCTTCAAACAGCATTCTGGCATAGGCGTTTGTGGTTGTCCAGTGGTCCAAAGTGGAAGGAAGACAGGACCAAGGGTATGTGAAGACCAGCCGTTCAAAACACTTTGTGATGATGGGGTGATGGCTATCAGGCGGTAGTCATTTGGGTTTGACTACTAGTACTAGTATACTAGTATATGTATATATACTAGTATACTATATATATATATATGTGTGTGTGTGTGTGTGTGTGCAAAGCATATATATATATATACACACACACACACACATATATATATATATATACAGTATGTGGGTGTGTGTTTGTGTGTGTGTGTGTGTGTGTGTGTGTGTGACACCTGTCTCTCGCCGGGATAATATCAATAATAACACGTCATCAATGACATAAGACTGAGCCAAAGAGACGATGAGCTCGTCGTCGCTGCAGTGACGTGTCCTATGTATTCAAACAACACACAGATCAATAGAAAAACTTAAAGTTATAAATGTAAGCACGACATCATCTGAAGTATTCTTTGGCCCAGAGGTCATGCCACTGACATTGGTGTATCACTCCCGCATTGCTCTTTTGGGTAGAATCCCGCCAAAGGCAATTAGATTTATTCTAAGTAATATAAAGCAATTCTTTTGGCAATTGTTTGTTGAGTTAAGATTTATTATTATAAGGAGGATAAAACAACATATGAAATTGAGTTTGCAATAATAACTGTGGTATCCTGAGAAATTAGGTTGTAGTACTACCCCCAAGCCACCAGAGGGATTGTATACCCATGTCAACTGAAGGTTTCCTGTGGTGAGACGTGACAGGTAACAAAGTGTATAGTTGTGTGAAGCGTGTTCAGTAAAAGAAGTCAAAAGACATGCCTTGGAGTGGACGTAGTGGTCATGAATTATTTGTACACGTTATCACATATTGGCGATGAGGATATTGGAACAACAGTAACTTGCTGGACTGAAGATGACAGTGGATTGAAACAAAGCAGGAAAAAAAAGGGGTGAACGCTGGACCAGGCAGAGACCATGTGAAGCAAAGATGAATGTGGCGGTAGGATACCTGTCAGCCGTCAGACTTGGGAAGAGTATTGCGAGATTCTGGGTCCGTTTTTTGAAGCTAATCATATCAATTATGGAGATAAGCAACGAGCTATCCTCATTAGTGTTGTGGCACCAGCCACATACGAACTCATAAGGAACCTGGTGAGTCCAGATAAACCCAGCACAAAAACGTATAACCAGGTGGTAATCATTATGAAAGACCACTTTAATCCTAAACCAAGTGAGATTGTGCGAAGATAGAAATTTGACTCTCGTCTCCACTAGCCAAGCAAAACTGTGAGTGCATACGTAGCTGAAATGGGACAATTAGCTCGTAATTGCAACTTTGGCACTACAATGGAGCAAATGTAAAGGGATCGCCTCGTATGCGGCATCAATGATGATAGAATTCAGCAATGTTTATTATCTGTCGCCGAGTCAACGTTTGAGAAGGCATTTCAGATTGCAGTAGCTGTTGCGTGAAAACGGAGGGAAAGGAGAGAAGAGAAGATTGGAAAAAGAAAGAATGCTGCAGATGCAACGGAAAACAACACAGTGCAGTCAAGTGCACGTTTGAAGAAGCAAAGTGTCAGGCTTGTGGGAAAGTAGGGCACATCACCAAGGCATGTCGAAATAAAAACAGAGGAAACTCACAACCAGATGGAAAGAAAAATAACAACAACGCACACGTCCACAGAAAGCATACAAGGTATGTGGGGGACGAGATGGTAATAGTTCATTAGAGCAACAAGAAGCCATCTCTTTAGCTTGCATCAGAACATAAGTCTCAATCAGGAGTATTAAGCTATTTGAAGTTAAAATGGAAGTGATTAAGAAGAGAGTAAAGTTTGAGATTGACACAGGATGTATGGTGACTGTTGGGATTGACAGAAAGTTTAACGAAATGTGGAACGAGAATAAGCGTCCTCAATTAAAACAACCTTAGCTTAAACTGAGATTATATACAGGAGAAAATATTTAAGTGGTAGGAGTAACAGACGTGGAAGTGATCTATGGCCAGCAGGTGAAGACATTGCCCCTAGTGGTGGTACTAGACCTAGTTTGCTAGGAAGAGCATGGCTAGAGAAGTGGGATGAGATCAAACATGAAAGAGCTGAGATACAAGGGCTACAGAAAGTACTGTTAAAACATGAAGATGTTTTTAAAGAAGAGCTAGGCATGTTGAAGGGCATGAAAGCAAAGATTCAAGTGTCAGCTGAGGCTTGTCCCGAGTTCTACAGACCATGTTCAGTTCCATATGGCATGAGAGTCAAGGTTAAAGAGGAGCTAGAGAGATTACAGAGATAGGGCATCGTAACACCAGTAAAGTATGCTTAGTGGGCAGCACCCATCGTGCCTGTCCTGAAGCCAGAAGGTTCTGTCAGGATCTGTGGTGATTATAAACTAACAGTTAACAGTGCGTCTTCTCTGGAGCAGTACCCCATTCCCCGAGTAGAAGATTTATTCAACACACTGACGGGAGGGAAACAGTTCTCCAAGCTTGATTTAAGTCTCCAAGAAATATTTGACAGTGAACACACATCGTGGCCTGTTTACCTTCAATAGGCTTGTCTTGGGAGTGTCATCTGCCCCAGCAATTTTCCAAATAACCTTGGAAAGCTTGTTACAAGGCCTGCCCAGAGTAGCTGTGTATTTAGATGACGTATTAATGACAGAGAAAGATGAAGCTGAGCATCTAAGCACACTGGATGAGACACTGAGGAGACTGAAGGAAGCCGGTCTGGGACTTCACAAGCGCAAGTATGCATTTTTGAGAAACGAGGAGGAGTACTTAGGTCACATAATCAACGTGGAAGGCCTGCATCCAATGCAAAGCAAGGTGACAGCCATTGAAGAGGCTCCACAGCCAACCACTGTGACCGTATTAAAAGCTTAGCTCCACTCCATCAGTTCCCGAGAAAAGAGTCCCAGTGGACATTGAATAAATAAATAAATAATAATAAATAAGCAGAAAGATGCATTTCAACTGTCCAAACAGATGCTGAAGTCAGCCAAGGTCTTGGGTCATTACTCTGCAGATAAAGAGTACTATCCTCAAGCCACCAGATGGATTATATACCCATGTCACCTGAAGGTTTCCTGTGGTGAGACATGACAGGTAACAAAGTGTATAGTTGTGTGAAGCGTGTTCAATAAAAGAAGACAAAAGATATGTCTTGGAGTGGACCTGGTGGTCATTAATTATTTGTACACATTATCACAATAATTAAAGCAAAAGTGCAACAATAGAGCAAAACTCGCTACAATCTTGGTTGCCAAGTTTTTTACGGACGACGGCTTCCATTTGCCAGGATTGGTTTGTGACCATAGACCTCAAGGATGCTTATTTCATGAGCCCATTACCATCGAGCACAGGCGTTGCCTTCGTTTTTTGTGGAAAAAATGGGAAAAATGATCAGTTCAGAGAAAAGGGGCAGCTGGCTCATTGGCTGGAGAGCTTGCAGGGCTATTACAGGACATGAACATGAAAGCGATTTGGTAGTTGAAATGTTTATTCAAGAAACAAAGTTTTTTGAAGATAGTGTTATGATATAGTATAATACATTAACGTTTTAATATATTAACTATAACTTCATTTTTTTTTTATAATATTCTACTTAAATCAAGTCTGATAAATGTCATTTGGATACTTTGAAGCTGCTGCAGCAGGAAACATCTCAGGGCTCTTCCTTCCATGGACTGAGGTCAAATACTGGAATATGTTTGCACCTGGTATAACCAGACATTCTGGGTTTGTACTTGAACGGATCCTCTGGTACTTCAGTGAGACCTGTGTTGTCACAGATGATCCGAGCAAATGATGTGTCCCTTATTGACTCCCTCTGAGCCTCTGTAAAAACTCCAGGATTCTCCCACCAGAATCTGGAAAACACAACTTCTTATTCAGAGATGTACTACTGGCAGATTCTTGAATAATATCAGTTAAAGTTCATTAACTAGAAAAATTGCACAATATCCAATTACAGAAGTTGTAAAGATCTGTTTTATCTGCAATTTAAAGATGTTACAGTTTTTTTACTGCAGTTGAGCCAATATATTTTGCTTGGTTGAGAAATATTTTTTAGTTTTGAGGCAAAAATGACACAGTTCTGTCTTTGAGCAACCAAAAATGTTTCGACACTCTTTCTTCCAGCTTACCTGTCTCCCTGACGAATATTCTGGAATTGTTTGGCAATAATGCAGGCAAACAAGGGTCCGACGCGCCCTCCTTTGACAAACGACTCAGCTACTCCTCCCATCCAGATGTCAATGTTGTCTGGTGTGCCATAGAGCGTGAGCAGGTCCTTGGCCAACTCCGAATTCATCAATTTTCCTAAACTTTCCAGATTCTTTGGCTGAGACAGTCCACAGAACTGGCGCCAGCGGTTGTAGCCTAAAAACAGGGAAACACGGACTGAGATTAGGGCAAAGACATTGTTTTCCGATATATAACATAAGGGCGAAAACATTCACTCAGCTTTGCTGATTAAAAACCAACATATAAATATTCAAAAATCACTTCATCTTTTGCAAATCCTGTTTGAACTCATATGACACTTGCATATGTTTATGCAGTCTGTGATTCTCAAACATCCCAAATGCCAATGAAAAGATATTTAAGGTCTGGTTTTATCTTCTAAATGGGTTTAGATCGGAAAAGTTGCTAATTTCAATGAAAGTGGAGATCTTTACGTATACCTGAGCCATTTGTCATTGTTTTTATGGTGTAGCCCACTAATTGTAAAAGCTGTTACTTTAAGAAAATATTTTTCTTTTTGTTTGTAGACATCAATGATATTGCAAAGTAACCCAGAATCACAGATATATGTGAATTATTTTATGCTGTGCACAGTGAAGACAAGTTTTATTCTAAAGCAATTTTAAATCAAAATGCATTTTATATCTTGACCTTTTAGAGTGATATCTAATCTGATTGTGGCATCCTCTGATTCCTGTCCCCTTATGTAAGAACTCATACCTGGAAGTCCGTGGTCTCTGCCCCTCTGAAGGTTCAGAGATGCCAAATCCAACGCCAGAGATTTGGAAAATTGAAACATCTTTTCCCGGAGGTCATCTTCCATCATTTTATCATGTGTGTTCAACTTAGCTCTTTCACCCACCATTCCTCTCATTACTGGGTCCACACCACCTAGAGAGCACAACAAGGAGACACGGTTTCACGTTGACCATGTAGACCACACATGGACAAACTAAAAATCCAAAAGTGGGTCGCGGATCCATTCAAAATAATGTGAATCAGCTGTTGTAGAAAATTAATTCTTTGAGAGTGGGTTGCGACCTAATGACCACAGGAAAATGTGGGTCCCAGAGTGGGACCAGTTGAGAAGCTCTGCCCTAATAGATTCCCTTGAAGCATTTTGTCATTTACTCATGACTTTTACCCGAAGGATGACCTCATTACCCATCTTCTTGGTTCACATAAACGCTCAATTTATGTGGTCCTGACCAAACCCATGTCAAATTTTGAAAAACATATTTACCTTTGTCTGATATATATATAATTTTATTTTTCTAATTCAGACTGTAAATAAATTCAAGTGCATGTCACAGTAAAATGCTGTTGCAGGGCTGTCCATTTTAGTTTTTGCAGGTTTGCAGTCTGTATTACTAAATTAAAGGTCGCTAATTCCTATAAAACTAAATTTGCAATTAAAATATTATTTTCTAGATAGGTTCATCATGTACTGTTGTTCTATCAGTGCAGTGAAAGAGACAATACCTTCAAAGATGATTCTCCATGGTGTAAAAAAAGCTTTGTGCAGTTCTGGACTGGGATAATCAGGGTGGTCCTCATAGTTTTCATTCAGACGATGAATGATAGGTTGAATTGCAAGGTGAGCAAATCGAAACGCAGCTGTAGCAAACACGTTAGAGATGCTGGGGTCAATGTTCTCATCATAGCCAGGATAAGTGGATAAGTGTTTTTCCGCAAACTCTGGACCCACAATTTGTGGCAAATAGTCTCGGAAGGTGATAACCTTGAGGAGAGAGAAGATAATGTGCTCAGTACAGAAGAAAGTGCCAAACTAGTCAATAGTCAGTTCTTCTTTTCTTACCTGGAAGTATCCTCCCATGATCTTTCTGGCCTCCTGGTACAGTCTCTCTCCGTCCCAGTGAGGGTTCAGTTGAGACAGGGCCCGTGCCAGACGGTTGTGCTCACGCAGTATCAATATGTGCAGAGCTGTCAGTGCGATGTTTTCATTGGAGCGAGAGTCTCCTGTAGAGAAGCAGAAAGCTGCTGTTATTAAACATGTTCTGCAATGAATCTTTGGCTTTTTGTTCCTACTCACCTGCTGCAAAGCAGGGTATCTCCTCAACGCTGCTGTCCCCAGTGACACGTCTTCGTGTGGCACACATGTTGGCAGCCATCGAAGTAAAAGGGAGAAGCTCCCGGCATTTATCAGTGTAATTCATGTTGACCCTCATTAGACCTTTATCTGAGCTGAGGTCACGGAGGGAGCGTGCTGTGATATCATTTGAACTGTACACCATCTCAGCGTCAATGAAAGCTGAGATTGCGTTCATCTGTTGACGTAAAGTGCTAGCACCAAAGAAGTTGCCTGTGTTGCCAGAACCACAGGCTGGTGCTGAGCGGAAGAAGGACATGCACGATTGTGAGTTCTTAATGAATCTGGGGTCTGTCTCAGGGATCTGTGAGGATAAAAAGAAGAACCATTTCATAATAAACAATCAGGTACCATTTTGGGAGTTATAATTTAGAAAGGCAACAAAAGTGTTGAAAGGTAAACGTTTTGATAGGGTTTTGCAAAAACATACGTAATTGTAAAATACAGAATAAATCATGTAAAAAATCATATAATAGTTAGACATTAGGTTCTGGTTAAAATAATAATATATTATTGTATTAATTCATTCTATATCATTCTAAAATGTATCTGTTGTGACCAGGATTAGTATTACAACACAGGATTAGTATTGTTTTTCATTTGTAAATTTCTAATTTCTGTCGTACTAGTTACATAGAATCAACATGAATCCTCATCTGCCTTGACTGCCCTCACAGTCATTCTGTTTTTGTAGTACCTTCATAGCCAACATTGTATTGTACATGTGCGCAATATGTGTGTGAATCATTCCTGTTGTCTCACAAACCTGAATTGGGAAACATGGCTCGGTGCTTTCACAAGTCTGATCACAGTTGATACCATCATTAAAAGACCGGATGACAGGGGAGACAGGAGTTAAGGACAGGTCGTGGTCAATCAACTGGCCAAAGACTGTCACCAGGTTGGTGTTGATTGGATCACTTTCTACAGTTGTTGTTTGCATGATGCGGTTGGACACTTCCCTCACCTGTGCATTTGATGCAAATAAAGGCAGCTCAGTAATTTACAAAACAACAAATTTACGTCCAAGTCTTACAAATCTAATCAATTTAAAGCATTACCAGTGGAAGAAGATGACCATTGACGTCCAGGTCAGGACTCCAGCCCTTCGGCAAAGAAATGTTATCTTCATACTCAGCAGGGAGCCAGCGAGTCAAGGGTGTGTTGGCAGCTCCCCAACGAGTGTTCAGTCTGCAAAAAATAGAGATAAATATGTTTAGTGTCTAAATGGCATGAACCAATCACCACTGATGTGCTCTTCTCATACATGCCCTGCACCAATCTCACATACTTCTCTGCCACTCCTGACTTCATATTCCACGATTCCTCCTTTGTCACCTTGACAATAGGCCTTTTCTAAATCTACAAAAACACAATGCAGCTCCTTCTGATCTTCTCTGCACTTCTCCATCAACATCCTCAGGGTCACAAGGTGAGGTCTGTGGTATGTTAAAACTCACTTTGGCTTGCATTATTTTTTTTCCCAAATGTTCATCAAATAGCTTGTCGACTTTGTCCCACTTTTCTTGTTAATTGACACCACTTTTGCTCCTCTCATTGGTCATCTTGTCTGTCTCTCAAATTCTGTTGAACAACCCAGTCAGACTAAACTGAAGATGTGGAATTGCATCCAGCAAGGCTTCAGGTCCCAGTCCACCAGCTTCCAGGATGTGACCGAGGCTAAAATATCCCCAGCCCGACCCACACAACTAACAGTAGTTAGTTGTGTAACAATCAACACCCACAGGAAGGCACGCAGTATGAAGCAGTGTGTTTTGCGTGGCTGTTGTGGAGACTGAGATCCATGTGAACCGGCACATGTTTGCCATATTGACAACATTACAATGCCAATGATGATTTTAATGATGAACCTTGATTTTAATGAGGTTAAGTTCAGCCATTCATTCATCTTCATCTGCTTATCCAGTACCAGGTCACATGGTGGCCACCGCCACCCAAATCACACTGCACCAGTGACGACCAGTCAGGGGAGTCAAGTCAGGCAGAGCCAGAGCATACAGAGAGACTGTTCTGCTGTCCTTCCCGCATGTTGCTATTAAAATATTCCAACACTTTTATATATAATACACATACCATATATAAAATAGACAGTGTTTATGTTTGATTATTAGCCACTATATATGTGTAACGTAACGAGTTCCTGTGCTGATTGGTCAGAAAAACTGATGTGTGCCATCAGTCCTAGAATGTCAATCTCACAGCCTCTCAGCTTTTTTGGCCAAGACAGACAAGAAGTTATTGATACGGAACATTGAGCATTTCTGTTGTTGTAAAGTTCTCCTGACAAAACACTCTATTAACCTTTTATAGTCATATATAATGACTTATATAGGAGATAGATTAGAATCTAACATCACAGTTAGTTGTGTGTGACGTTACTGTGGGATCTCAATCACCAGACATGAACTTCACAGCACGTGGCTGCACTGCTTCATACTCTGAGCCTTCCTGTGGTTGGTGAGTCCACTGGAAGTTATGTGAGACGGTGCTATGACTTGTGTTCCAAGAAAAACCTTAAATGTAGACAGTTGTGGCCTCGTGGTGAAGGAAACAAACTCACCACCCACAGGAAGGCTCTCAGTAGGGTTCAGTGTGATTTGGATTACAGTTGTGGAGACTGCTGCCTGTATGACCCAAAAACTGATAAGAAGATGTAAAATAAAATGTACTTTACCTAGTTATTTATTTCTAATCTCAATTTAGAAATTAATTTCAGTCTAATCCCCAAATAAAATAGTTGTCGCCACAACAAAGTTCATGTAAGTTCATGTTCTTTCTACTGCCTTCTAACCTGTTATTGCAGACACCGCTGATTGTGCTGAACTTGTCAAGATTGGGAAGTGAGCAGGAGGGAACCCGGTGCCGTGGAGAGCAGCCTGTTAGCCTAGCAATGACCTGTAGATCATCCTCAGACAGCAGATCTAATGCACAAAGACAAGACACAAACACAACAGATCTGAAATATTCCATATGGATCTGGGCAACAAATGGGGGTTAGCTGGGAATTCACTTTTACATTATAAAAAGCCATGACAGTACTGTCTAGTCACACACCTGTGGCGTTGATGGAGCGTCTGTGACGTGTGTTCAGAGACCTCTTGACCAGTTTCACAGCCTCATCCATGTAGTCTGCAGCTCGTACAGCTGAACGTGTCAGTCCTGCAGGCTGCTTCACGAGCCTTAGCACGTCTGCAGAGCTGGCTGTGTTCCTCTTCACACGGTCAAGGCTCCTGAAATGTTCAGCAGAGGCCAGACGTTAGAAAAAAATATAGCGCTCCATATTGCGTCACTGCAGCACTTCACCACACTTGACCACTCACACTCTTCTGGAGTACTCATAAAGTGTGTCCACGTTGATCTTAGCATCAGCCACTGCTCGTTCAAGCAAAGTTCTACTCACATAGTTCTCTGATTAGAAAGAAAGAAACATTGCTTTACAAAATTAACCAACATTGCTCACCTTTATGTGTGGAATATCATTCAATTATTGCTATAAAATCATAGTACCAAATTTAAGTAAATTAAAAAATACTCACCACATTTCACTTGTAACTGCAAACACGTGCAAAGGATTGCAGCCATCAGACACAAAGCCCTCTTCATCTCTAAAAAGAAAAACAATCATAAACAAACAGGGGGAAAATACACTCCTTCCCCAGCAGTGTAAATTAAGACAATGACGAGCTGAATGTAAACCTACCTCAATTTGGCTGGCTTTAAAAAAAGGAATCTGGAGGAAAAATACCAGTGGTGCCTGTGGTACCTGCGGTGCAAGTATCAGTATCTGTCCGACGAATGCATAAACACCCACCAATACCAATACTCCTTTTCTTTTGTCCATTTGTAGAGGACGCACCTCTAGATTCTTACCATAGCCCTGCTAGCCCTCCCCTTCATCCATCATATATTTGTATACACCTCTGTACCTGCAGCGGAGCCTGTCCAAGAATATGACGACACTCAGTGACATCATACAGTCGTAAAGGTACCCGTTCAGTTGCCTTTTGACGGAACAACTTTAGCTTGCTCTGCTTCCCTAAGAATACTGATGGAGCACTACCACCTCTGGAAATAAACATTTGAATTGTCGACGCTGGGAAATCCTTTAACACTTCAAATTAAAGTTTTTGTCTTTTTATTGTATAAGATATTAAGCGCATTTTAGTTGTTCCATTATTACTAATGACAGTTTATATGTGGATTATTTTAGTTTGGAAGATTAGACACAGTCAACAGTTACTCTGATGCACTTTACCCACGTAAATTCCCTAGTCCTATTCATAAAAGCTTGACTCACAGGTGTAATAAGTTCTTTTAAACGGCAATGGAAATACCCTCTTGTTTTTTTTTTCTTATTTTTTCCCGCTAGCACTCCTGGGAACTCACCATGGGTCATTTGTGAAACCTCTAAGATTCAACAGGAAGTCATCAGGAATTTTAGAACTTTTTTTCCCATTCAAAAATCTACGCAAAAAATGATTTTCTGTATTGCATATGTGCATAGTTTGGAACATTGCCACACCAGCACCTCTCCCATTTACTATGAAGACTATATAATCCTATTATTATGTTAATAAACGCTAAGCATTATTATTAACACAACATTAAATAACAAGTCACTGTTTCTAATTCCATGACAACAGGCCGCAGCTGATTATTTCTAAAAGATATGAAAAAAGAACCTAATTAGTTGGTCTAGAAAATCTCAATATGTGAAAAAAGTTAATTAACTAGTCATATTAATAAGTTAAGAATTTTGTCTAAGAAGCATTTGACGTGGTCTGTGTCAACAGTGAATCCATTCGTATCATCATCTGTCCCCGTATGTTATTTTATTCTATATCTGATCTTGAAGACAGTTCACATCTCATCCAAGAGGCTTCTTCAGTTCAAGGGAACTGGGCAAACTGAGGCCCAAGGGCCAGTTGTGGCCCGTTGGGCTTTTTGATCTGGCCTACCAAACCTAGAGACTAATTATTTATTTTATCAACATAACTCCACCTTTACCATTTAGGTCAATGTATTTGGCTGATACTTTTATCCAAAGTGACTTTCAAAGCCTTTTTTTTTTTTTTTAAGGATTAAGGTTGTCATGGGCACCTCTGAAAATCAAACCCCAAACTCTCTACACTATGCTTCAGAGGCAGGCGGGCTAACTACTACGGAACCACTTTTCCCTGAAAAGACATTATTTCTCTAATAGATAGTTCAGAAAAAAAAGCATAGATCTTCCATCTTTTCACTCTGGCCCCAGTGTCAAAACCTAGGGCCTAATGTGGTCCGCGAGCCTGATAACGCCACAGTCTCATCACAAAGAAGAAAACAACTTATCCAACAAAGCATGAGTTGTGGTGACTAACCTCAAATGGGGTGTGGTCCTTCACACATCTAACCCCACCTCCATCAATAGCACCTTATTTTCTACAACATCCTCCTTTTACAGGAATGAGCCTCCTTGAGGTTTAAAAACGAAACTCCCCTGCTATCAGTTAGAACTGAAGGAAGCCTCTTGGAAGGGAAACATCTTCAAGACCTTCAAGTGTAGAATAAAAATCTATGCAAGAAATTGCTATGTAAGAAATTTCAGCCATCAGGCACAAGGCCCCTTCATCTCTAAAAAAGCAGGGGGAAAAACACTACTGCCCAGTAGCATAACTTAAGAAACTGTCAAAGTAAAACGACTACCCTCAAAGCTGTAAAAGATGACAACATTTTTGTGAATGTTGTGAAATTCCAATTATTTGACAAATGCAGCAAAGCTAGCGCTAAACTCAAATATAAAAAAATTAAAGTTTCTGCCCCTAAAAGATCGTGTTTAACAAAAGCAAAAGGTTTCTGTTGAGACAAAACCTACCGTGTTTAGTCAGAGTTTGTTCTTTATTAAAGTAAATATTCACCAGCAATCAACTTATTAACAGAACCAGATAAACGTCATACCAGAGGGATTTAATACCTGAGACAAACGTGTTGTCTTGACGTGATGACGTGATGTGACATGCTTGCTATCTTAGTTGCCTATGTGCAGAGTGCAGGGTGAGGGAAAAATAAGGGACATGAGGACAACAGGAATGGTAATTGCAGGGGCTTCAATCAGTTTGCAATCTGCATGCACTTCAAACCAGGCAACATCCTGGGACAAAAAAGGTTTCATACTAAAGACTAAATTCCAAGAAACAAGCTGGAAAACATGGTTTATGCTTTCAGTGTAGTGAAGAATGTATAGACCTCTTCATTGGAGAGACCAAACATCCGCTTGTTCCAACACAAGAGGTCCAACTCCTCAGGACATGATTCAGCTGTCCACCTACACCTGATGATCAAATCTTGTCCAGGGAAGACAAAAGAACAATTTTTGTCAGCTGTCAATCTGGAAAAATCATCTCTCCCCAGAGTAGGTGGTTTCAGGTACAGGTATCATCCACAGACAAGACTGAGGAACAATACTCAACGGATCCCCCTTAGCACCCCCTTTGACAAGTGACTGAAACCACTCTGACCAGTGCTGTAATGACCCATCAAAACTCCTCAATTGACTGTTAACATGCTTTACAGGTGACCCCAGGTCCACTCGACAGGAGGGACCTGAAAGACCTTTTTTCGTGCTCACCGTAGAGCTTTACCCCACAAACAGTTGGAGCTGAAGAAGCCTCTCAGATGACAAGATGGTTAGGCAAATGGTGTTCAGTACAAATTCACTGGTGTGCGTGTGTAAATCATACTTTCAAACAAATTGAAAGTGAATTATTCACTTTCACTTATTTGAAATTGAAAGTGAATTATTTTAGCACACACACACACACACACACACTGTATTGTGTCAGGGAATACACTGACAATGCTGTGTGGAGACCGAGTGCTCTAGAAAACAACAACAACAACAACATTCTACTCAAAACACTGTGCACACCGCACAACCTAATGTCGTAAACAACAAGACACTGCACTGTTAACACTTTGCACACGTCACACATTCAGAAAGTGTACGCTGACAAGCATATGCCACATACTAAACACAACCAAAGTATGGGGACATCAACATGCTCAGTGGACCTCTGGTAATATGGCAGCTGGTGGACAACTTCTGGACCCAAGTCCAACCTCCTAAACCACCATCCCACCACTGCCCAGTCAATGTTACAAGGGAACCTACACTAAATCACTGTGAAACAAGTTCACCCAAAAGATGATTGGAACATGACATACTGTACTTGTAATGCGGGCCTTCTGCGGCTCCAATAGCAGTTTATCTACATCAAACAGCATTAAGCACATCCTCATATTGTGAATGGACGTGACTGTATATGTACAGTGACATCCAACCATATCTTATGTCCATTTCCTATATCCATCTTCTTCCACTTATCACTTACAGGGTCTCTACTGCCCAGTAATGTTCCATCTATGCTCCCATACAAAAATCATATATTTTTTCTTTTGACATTTTGTGCTGGAGATTTTCAATCATCAGCTCTGATCTCCAAACAATGTGTTTCAGTAAATATTCTCCCCAATCCAAGAGTTGTGCAGATCAATGCATCTAGAACAGTGTTTCCCAACCTTATTTGCGAAGAAATTGCTCAAATGCCTGGCAATTTCTTCGCTGACCATTCTTGGAGTTGAGGGGATAAATACCCCTAATGTAAATGAAACATCTGGCATTAACTTGTATTTAAGTATAATAATCAATGTGTATCACCTCTGCATGCAACTAAATATAGAATACCCACTCTGTGATAGGTGGCACAAGGAGGGGACAAGTTGCCGTATAACATATTGGACTTGGCCTGGAGACACAAACATGAGGGGATCTGGTCCTTTTTCAAAACACGGTTAACGTCAAATAATTAATAAAACGTAAAGTATCTAAGTTGAGCATTATTTCTCTGCGGCCCGGTACTAACTGCCCCACGGACTGGTAGCGGACCACGGCCCGGTGGTTGGGCACCACTGTTCTAGAGACAGAAATCAACATCGACACGATCAACATAGATCCATGGCAAAATGTCGTTCATTATATCCTTTATATTCTTTACACTCTCCTCCTCAGAACATAATACTGCAACATTGTTGATCCTTCACATTTGTTCCTGTGCTGCCCCTCACTACTCTGTCTGCAGTTTAAAATTTAAAAAAGCGAAATATTAAGCAAGCTCGAAAAGTGCATCCCTCCATCGTCTTTGGCGAGACACCTTCTATGATGATTAGGAAACCTTAGAGCTCAGGGGAGGTGTGGATGAAAAGTGAAATGCATCCCTGTATCCCCGCTTCCACCACCCATGCAACAGGCTATTGCAGCCTTATAACCTTGGCACGGAAATTGTCAGTGCTTGACATCAGTGTTTATGTCCTGTTTTTTTGTTTGCTTTTTAGATTTTGGGAGGAATCGTTTTTAAGTGAGACAAAACAGTATTTCAGGACTGTAGCAGTGATTGCAGAGCCACAGTTTAGCCTGAAGCAAATAAATTGTCTCTTGTAAAAGAGTGCCTACCCAGCACCAAAAAAACTGTGATTTGCCCCCATATTTTTTTCCCATAACCCGTCTCTCTGGCAAGATAGACTTGACTTCTGTCGTGAGTTTGAATGTAGACAGGAAAGTCATTGATGTCCTGTTAAACAACATTTGTGGATTACAGTCATCAGATGTCAATTACCACATAGCAAAGCATTCTCTGCGGTTGCTCTCTGCAGCAAGAGAAAAAATAGAAGCCAGCGTCCAAAGTCCAGTACGTCAGCATGACACAACCTTCACTTCCACCACAGGTTGTCTGTTTTAGATTCCTCTTTTCTGATGATTCTTCTTGGTCACAAAAGGTTTTAAGCAAATTCACAATCAGAGTGAACTTTATTGGTTTGGGATGAAGGAACTTTCAAAATATTAAAGAGATCAAAACTCATAACAGAAATGATGGAACTAAAAAAAATAGCTTTCAATAAGATTAAATAACTATCAACCTCTGAGTTAGATTTATCTGTTGTGTAATTTGGAGTGTGGTTATTGATAAAACAACTTTAGCATTTCAGCTTTTACTTCTAACTTTTACATTTAATTTATTCTAGTTTAATCAAATCCTCCATCTGTCATATATTACTTATTGGGTGAATTCTTTGCCCACACCTGCACTTGACAGTCCACCATCTCAACAACATACACACATCATTAAGAAATGGATTTAGTTTCTTGGAATTAAATTAGAGTTTGGTTAGAAAACACAAAGGAAAAACTAAGAGTTACAACCTGGGGGTCTGTTGATTGAAGCAGGCTCACGAAACTCACGTTAAAGTTGCAGTTCTGACCTACACAAGCCGGAGACTCCAACCCTGACTTTCCGGTTTCACTGTGACTGACTACAGTAGGCTTTGGGACATCTATGTCTGTGTCACACTCGTGTCAACATGTGTGTGTAAAATTAGCCCAGGTGTAACGGCACGGTGATAAATCAATATGGGTGGACGATGCTGTATGCTCTGCTGCCGCAGGGAAAGCAGACAAGGATAACGATGCATCAGGTGCGTGAGGGCCATGACAATCAGACCTCTCTCGTGTATATTAGTATGGGGCGGTACCACAGGAGGGGGAGGAGAGGACGGGCAAGAGGACTGCAGAGTCATAACCAGGGCTTGATTAACATCAGAGGGCGTGAGCTAATTTCCAGGGTGAGTCCCTTCATATCATGTCTTTACCACAGCAGGTGCACCGACACATTGGTGTACACAGTCGATATGACGCACTATGGTGTAAAGTGATAGGTACCGTAGAGCAGAGTTTCCCAAACCTATTTTGTTGGCACCCCACATTCTAAAATGCACAACTTTTTGTGACCCAAGTCAAAAGAGATTCTACAATTTTCCGCAGAATTCATCACTAATATTTAGCCTCATCTTTGAGTTGATCTTGCTCCGCTGTTTCTATCCTGTGCACCGCCAAGCCAAGTGAGCACTGCATCTCAGTGAGACTGGCCCGCCTCATGCATCATTTTGTTTTAAATGCCGCCAGAAGCCGAAAAAAAGTGTCACTAGGGAACCGACTATAGTTTTTGTGTAGATCTCCTGTACCATGACATTGACATGGGTACATCTTGTGTCTGTTATCTAGACAGTTTATTCTACTCTGACTCCACCTACTGCCATGTCCTTCCTCAATGCATCCAACAACCTCCTATTTGTCTCCAACCTCATAGCTCCATCTCTATGATCACTCTCCTACCAATGCTTCCACTGTCCCTACCCTGGACATGTCCAAACCATCTCAATCTGGCTTCTGTAGCTTTTAACCAAACCTGAAGCTTTCCTGAAGTTATCTTCCTTAATCGCTAGGCCACTACTGCAACACACAAACACATATAAATATTTTAACACTGTGTCACAAAGTATGGGGAGTTAAGAGAATAAAGGTGAGTATATTTATGTTTTTTTTATTCTGTAAATTGTTTTGTGTTTCCCGAAATATATGTGTGTTTTGACCTTCATGGCCAAAATATTTTTAATTAAATCTATTTGGGAAAAAAGCGTTAGAAGAATAATTGTTATTAAAATAAACACTGGTCGTTTTAGTCGTTATTTAATTTTTTAATACTGAGGTCAATGTCTTATCTGTAGTCTCTGAATTCGAAGTACAACCCACACAGAACCCGCCTATTTTCCGGCTTTCACCCAATCAGCGTCTTTCTTTCGCATTACTATTGGTTTACCAGGATGACGTAAACAAGACTTGATTTCCGTAAATACCTAAACTCCCGTTATCTTAAGGACACGAAACAAACGTTGGCGTTTTGTGTTTATCAATTATCCAAATAATGAATTAACTTCTTGTTATAGATATTAGCAGTCTTAGAGTATGGTTTTATTCTTTTCGCCATATACTAAATCGGATACACTATTTATTATTCACTTGTTGATTCATCAAATCCTCCATCTGTCATATATTACTTACTGGGTGAATTCTTTGCCCACACCTGCACTTGACAGTGCACCATCTCAACAACATACACACATCATTAAGAAATGGATTTAGTTTCTTGGAATTAAATTAGAGTTTGGTTAGAAAACACAAAGGAAAAACTAAGAGTTACAACCTGGGGGTCTGTTGATTGAAGCAGGCTCACGAAACTCACGTTAAAGTTGCAGTTCTGACCTACACAAGCCGGAGACTCCAACCCTGACCTTCCGGTTTCACTGTGACTGACTACAGTAGGCTTTGGGACATCTATGTCTGTGTCACACTCGTGTCAACATGTGTGTGTAAAATTAGTCCAGGTGTAACGGCACGGTGATAAATCAATATGGGTGGACGATGCTGTATGCTCTGCTGCCGCAGGGAAAGCAGACGAGGATAACGATGCATCAGGTGCGTGAGGGCCATGACAATCAGACCTCTCTCTTGTGTATATTAGTATGGGGCGGTACCGACTATAGTTTTTGTGTAGATCTCCTGTACCATGACATTGACATGGGTACATCTTGTGTCTGTTATCTAGACAGTTTATCTACGTAAAATACAATATCTTACATTCTGTAGGTAATAATCCTTCTGCAATTCTACAACAACACTGCACATCAATATTGTCCAACACTTTGTCTGTTCATAATACCCAATTCCCCACCACAGTAGTACATCAAGTAAAAATAGTAGTACAAGTGTCAGTATATTTCACAGAAAATATTGCACATGTACAGAAAGACACTGGTCAAAATAAGTCGTTCTGACAGAATATGGGTGGATGTTTGCATTCAGCAGTCTAATGGAAGAACCTGTTCCTGAACCTAGCAGTCCTCAAGCAGATGCTGCAGAACAGTTATAGATGTGAGTTGGTTCCAAATGGATCTGGTGAGCCATTCCCAGGTCTCAGGGACAGCAGTCTCTATGACTGCATACCCAAATCTGTCCGTCCGTCCTCAACTACTCATCCATTACTTGGTCGCGTGGGGAAGCACTCTCCACAATTGCCACCCAAATCCCACTGCTCCATATTGTGAGCCTTCCTGTGGGTGTTGAGACCAATGGCAGTTATGTGGCTCAGGAGAGTGCTTTGCTTGGAGCACTTGAATGGCAACCTGGCAGCAGGTGGAATCAAATCATCATTTTCTATTTCCCCCTGTTCTCTATGTATTCTACTCTGACTCCACCTACTGCCATGTCCTTCCTCAATGCATCCAACAACCTCCTATTTGTCTCCAACCTCGTAGCTCCATCTCTATGATCACTCTCCTACCAATGCTTCCACTGTCCCTACCCTGGACATGTCCAAACCATCTCAATCTGGCTTCTGTGGCTTTTATCCAAACCTGAAGCTTTCCTGAAGTTATCTTCCTTAATCGCTAAGGAAGATAGACTACTGCAACACACAAACACATATAAATATTTTAACACTGTGTCACAAAGTATGGGGAGTTAAGAGAATAAAGGTGAGTATATTTATGTTTTTTTATTCTGTAAATTGTTTTGTGTTTCCCGAAATATATGTGTGTTTTGACCTTCATGGCCAAAATATTTTTAATTAAATCCATTTGGGGAAAAAAAGCGTTAGAAGAATAATTGTTATTAAAATAAACACTAGTCGTTTTAGTCGTTATTTTATTATTTAATACTGAGGTCAATGTCTTATCTGTAGTCTCTGAATTCGAAGTACGATCCACACAGAACCCGCCTATTTTCCGGCTTTCACCCAATCAGCGTCTTTCTTTCGCATTACTATTGGTTTACCAGGATGACGTAAACAAGACTTGATTTCCGTAAATACCTAAACTCCCGTTATCTTAAGGACACGAAACAAACGTTGGCGTTTTGTGTTTATCAATTATCCAAATAATGACTTAACTTTTCTTTTTACAAATATTAGCAGTCTTAGAGCATAATTTTATTCTTTTCGCCATATATTAAATCGGATACACGTGATTACGATTGATTCTCACAGTCACACCCACGCTTGAGAGCTGTCCTTATGATTGGCTGATACACTGTTGTCGATTTCCGGTATTACGCAGCATCATAATCACAAACAACCACCATTAACAGCAGCGGAAGAAGAAGAAGGAGTGCAGTGATTACTGTAAAAACAAAAAAATCCGCTGCGTTGTTGTCGACTCATTTGACAGAAGCACCATGTCAGCAGCGGTAGCAGCATTGAGGTCTGTGCTGATGGTCCTGGCAACAGCAGCCTTGCTGTGTCCAGGTGAGGTGACATTTTCCTCTCTTTACTGACGCAGTCTGTTGTGTTGTCATACAAGGAGGTTGTTTAAGGACAAGATATCAGATATAGGCGGATGAGAGAGAAACCAGGGGACGGTTTGGCTATGGTTTGTAAAAACAACGAAGAAACAGGTCATGTCGAAGGAGGATGGAAGTAAAGCCCACAGGCTGGGTGTGAGGAAGAACGGGAAAGGTTGTTGTTGTAAGACTGAAACAAGGCAGAAAAGGCGTTTTTAGCAAAATCGTATATGTTCATACAAGGCCCATTATGTATGTGTCACTAAAACGATAATGGAGGTTAAAAGTTGTTTTTTTTTTCCTACTCTTACTCTTATCCTACTCCACAACCACAATGACAGTCTATCTGCATTCACAGGAGACTGCAGGCTCATCATGGACCCTCTGTCAATCATCAAACAAGAGGCTCTGGTAACGAAAACAACCATTCTCTTCCTTCTTTGTCAAGATATATATTATCCTATATAAACTATACCTTTCAGATTGTCCCGTTTTTAGGGCTTGCCAAAGCGAATCAACAGTTTTCCATCTCAACTTTTTCTCTGCAACTTCTACTCTGACTCCAACTACCTCCATGTCCTCCCTCACTGCATCCATCAATCCCCTCTTTCTCTCTGGTAGCTCCATCTCTAGGATCATTCTTCTACCAATGTATCCACTGTCCCTGCTCTGAACATCCATCTCAATCTGTCTTCTCTAGCTTTTTCTCCAAACCCTCCTGTCTGTGTTGTCCCTCTTATCACCTCATTCCTGATCCTGTCCATCCTTGGCTCTCCTGAAGAGAATCTCAGCATCTTTAACTCTGTCACCTCCGGCGCTGCCTCCTGTCTACTGCCTGTTGAAATACATCACAACAATATTGAAGACAATTTGCCTACTTGTGTTTTGTTAATCAAATTTAATATGCAACTGATGAAAATGACTACTGAAGTAAATATATAGGAAAAATATATCAATATAATAAGCCTCCTCTAATCTGCAGACTGTTTTCATTAATATAATATATGAACTGTTAAAAATGATACATTTTCTAGACACACTACATTTCTAGGGTGTGTCCTGCAGAGTCAAACACAGGAAGGGATTTTTCTACTCAGCCCAGATAATCACCTGACTGTGGTTTCTGTTCCTCAGATGTTGGACACGTGTTCAGAATGTAGACAGATTGTCCAGCTGTCCAGCAACATGATCTCAGGCAGAGACATGAAGGTGAGAATGGTTTTAGTAGACGGTGACCAATAAGCTGAATTACAGGTGTTAACAAACGGACATTTCTATGCTTTACCCTCTCAGGAGACAGTATATGAAGCTCTCCATGCCCTGTGTGAGCGCTCGGCTGCTGACCAGGCATCAGAGTGTAATGTACAGGTGAAGATGTATTTGCCCCAGATCCTGCAGCAGACACAGGGTCAGCTGGTGAGTTCCATGTAACGATTGAAACTCTCTGCCTTTGAGAGATGAGCTTTGCAACATTATCTTTCACGTGTTTTTCTAGAAGCCAGATAAGATCTGCAGTGCTTTTGGATTTTGCCCAGCCCCCAGAAAGAATCTGCCGGAACTTCCTCACATTGGGACCAACAGAGAAGTACCCGGTTCTACATTTGATGCAGCTGTCGACAGTCATGTCAGTAGATGCTGAATATTGAAGTGTGAATGGAAACTGTGTTCATGTTGTTTACATGTCCTACTGATGACTTGGTCCTCTTTGTAGGGACTGCTCAACCCAGTCTGCACCCTGTGTGTCATGGTCATCAGGAAGCTGGAGACACTGCTGCCTCAGAATGCAACTGAGGTTAGAAATAACTTCATTTACACCAGACCTGGGCCTGGGCTCTGGATGCGGCCCATCTAACTTGTTCAAATTAAACCATTTATTTACATTGTAATTGTCTTTTTGATGAGATAGCACTTTTGATAGATTAACACTGTTGTGTTAACTTTTCCTCTACAGTAATATGTTCTACTTAGGGCTTAGAAACGTTGGTTTCTACTCAAATATTAAAAGCCTGCAACAAGTTTCAGTGGCTATTGTTTATGCGGTTTAACTGAAATCACTTCCTATTATTTTGTCGTCTGTAGGGTACATTAAAGAAGCTCCTGGAAGAGGTCTGCGATCTCATGCCTCAGAGCTACAAAGATGAGTGTGACGATTTTGTTACCAAGTACGGTGCAGAAATTGTGGAGTTCCTCCTGTCGTCTGCAGCACCTCACACAATATGTAGCCTTCTGCACTTGTGTTTCTTCAAGGATGAACCAAAACCAGGTCAGATTCATGTCCGCCCGTCGAAGAGGGAAGAAGGAAACTTGTAGTTAACACTGCGTTGCGTTACCTGTTTCCCAGAAGTCATCATCCCCTCTGACTGTGAGTCCTGCCGCACGCTGGCTCTGCTGAGCCGAGTTCACCTGGGACGCAATGCAACCAAACCTCAGACTTCCACGTTCCTCCAATCTGTGTGTGCTGCTCATCCCAAGGCCATTCCCAAGGTTTGAATCCCAACAACTTGTCAGTTGTCTGTCCCAGAAATGCCTCACAAAAAATGTCATTTCTGAACATGTCAAAATATCACCAAAAACAAACAACCTAACTTTGCAAATGTGACGAAAAATACTAAATCCCCAAACTGCCTCACAATGCAAGATTATGTTCCCTACAATGCTGCCAAGTGACTAATTGGTGCTGAAATCGCCAAATAAACTATCACAAACCAAAAACCATTATATGTCAAAAATATCGCTGAAAACATGGTAGGCTATAGAATTATTATTTTTAAAAATGTTATTATTATCCCAGAAATGGCTCAAAATACAATCTATGGTATTATAGTTTATGCTCTGAAATGTGGTGCCAATTAAATTATTTGGGCTAAAATCTTCATTAGAGTCATTATGGCTAATTTCTTTCTTTTTACATTATTAAAAATAGTTTGATTTTGCCAATTTATTTCATAAAATTGTCAAAATTGTAAATTAAATACTATTGTACGTTGCGGTGATCAAAGGTTGATGTACCGTAGGTTTTTGGAACCACAAAATTTGTAATGGCTGCAACACATATTATCTTTTTTTCTTCTCTCCATCTCTTTAGTGCCAGACCTTTACCAAATTTTATGGCTCCCTTCTGCTGGAGGTTCTGGGAAATCAGATGCATTCACCACATGCTTGTACGGTAAGGAGATTAGATTTATCTGGTCGGTGAGGTCACTGTTTTCAAGGGAAGTAGAAGTAGTAGTTTTGCACTTTGTCTTTTAATTAAAAAGAAACACTTTGGCACTTTTTTTAGTAGCTCAGGCGAACCCACCCAATTTTAACAATTTTAAATTTGACTAATATTACCTTGATGCTTTGAAGCAGGAAATTACCAAACTGAGACATGGACATATTCCAAACCTGAGTAAGGTTATAATGTGGTTATGTAATAAAGGTGTACTAAACTGGAAACACAACAAAAACTAGTCAACCAGTTTATGAAAAAGCTTTCATATTTAGAAGCATGGCATGTATGGGGATAGTAAACAACCTTGAAAATTTAAGGAGAGATCAAAAAGTATTCTAAACTTCTGTACTGTATTTATCTGAACTGTCCTTTAATTCGTCCTGCAGAGATCACATCTGTGTGGGGACCTGAAGAAGCTGGAAAAATGGGAGAAAATGTATTTGGGACAATGACTGCTAGTTCATCCAAAATAATGATGGTCAGCAGAGTCCTGTCACTACATTCACTCATTCAATCCTATGCTTTCAATTTAACAATGATGTAATAATGTTTTTTTAATTTTTTTTTCTGTCTGCAGAACAAATGTCAACTATGAGAAAATGGAAAAGTGTGACGCAACTCAGCACTGAATATTTGACTTATTTCTACGTTGTGTTTTATATACTCTATTGCACTTTATTTCTTCGTTTTAATCTTATTTGCCATCATAGAAAGTCAGCTGTAATTATTTGTCACAGAATAACTTGCATGATGTGAACATGTTGCCATATAAAAAAAAATAGTGCTATGTGAAACATCAGTTTGAAGCAGCTTGGACCAATGTTGTTGCACTTTTTAATGTTGCTATGAATGTTATCTGATTTTAACACTGCTGTAAGTAATAAGTACTTGTTGAAGACACTTTGGACAGATTAAGTAAGTTTCTTACTTCAGTCTAGTGTCTTCAATACTTTCTATTGGTTTTAGACAAACACTCATTGTTTGGTGATGGACAACAATCAATAAGAGCAAAGTCATTGTGACTTGTATTTGAGCCAGTTTATTGAGAAACATCCACACAGTAAAAAGATAAATCAGTGAAAAATAATGTTTGAAAACGTTTTCTGGTAACTCCTAAGTCATGATTTGAAACAGTCGATCTTTCTCCATTAAGAATTACTATTTTGTTGGTGGTCAAACCTTTGTCCATGTACTTCTCATTAACTTCCTCCTTCTCTCTCACGCCTCCATGTGGTAATTTGTGTTACTGTCACTATCTTGCCTTTTCCAGATCTAGAAAAAGGAATGGAAAAAAAAAACTCTCAAAATATAAAGTCTGAGCCTCTTCAAAAACAGCAATGTAAACCTTGTCAGATCTAGCCATTGTTGTATTGACAGACTTGCAAAAAAAATTTGCTTGTAACTGAGGTTACGCTTTGTTTTCACAATCCTTGTAACATCAAACTTGGACCCACCTGGATGTAGGCCTCTGACAGAGTGATCATCTGAGGCAGAATGTCCGTCACCTGAAGGTCCTGCATTTCATACCACTTTCCTGTTCCCTGAAGACATATGTGTGCATTGAAATTTTTTATAAATAATGATCAACCACTTAATTTGATGTGTGTATGTGAGTAATGTCATGATATAAAATAAAAAGAGAAACAATCTGATTCTACCAAGATCAATGTAACAAGTGAATGATGATGCACTAACTGATTCTGTTCAGTCTCTATATATTAAAAGCTATCAGCTTGGAACCTACATGATGGAGGACGTGTATTCTGTAGGCTCCCTCGGCTGGTTTCCCATCATGCACGACGTTTGCAACCAGGTCATATGTTGTGTACTTTTCTGTGGCTTGAGCTTCTTCCGTCAAATACTCGCGCAGATCCACATTTCTATCGAACGAAACACAGTAACGAGGAAGACACCGTTTATTAGAGAACATACACAAACATGCATTTTGTGGACGTCACAGGTCATTTCACCATAACACACTCGCATTTGCAGCTGATGTACTTACGTAATGGGGAAGTTAACAATCGTCGGATTCTTCTCCACAAAGAAGTTGTTCTTGGTGAATCTTTTGATGCAGAAAATGAGGTAGGGAGGAAGTTTGGTCAGCTGAAACCTTTTGAGAAAATTCTCTTTGTAGGTTTTGTACTCCTGAAATCAAGCGAGAGAACAAAGTTTTAAAGTTCTGGCTTCAGAACAAAATAACATAAATGAGCATGCAGATGAATATGAACCTTCTCTGTGCTGCCTGTGAACTTTCCCAGGATATTAAAGAGTGGAACTTGTGGAATAATGAGCTGCTCCTTCTCATCCTTATAGAGTGGAGCTGTTGGCAGATCCAGGGTCAGAAACAGGAAGGTAGACTCAGACATCTGCTCCTGGTACTCCTCTGTTACAAGTAAGGCTTCCTTCTCCTCTGGAGGCTGAAGAGTAAAATTATTCAGTGTTAATTTTTTTTCAAGCACAGCATAAACAGTCATTGGTCACATATTTTAAAAATTGCTTAGAAAAGTACAGCAATAATACTGACAAACTAAGTAAAGTCAGTAAATGTTACTCCAAATAGGCTTTTAAGTTGTGTTTGTGGCACAGCTAAATAAAGTGTCCTACTGTGCTATACTCTTGGTGAATTTAGGTTACAGAATATAACAACATTATCAGTACCAGTTACAAAATATATGTTACAACACTGTCAATATGTTTTGTGTTTTAGGAGTTACTTTGGTTAATGCAAGCAAGTTCAAATACTAGGGGTCAAAAAAAGGAATAGTGGGTTTCCTGTAACCCATCCGACAGAGTTCCCGTGTCAAAATTGCTGGCTTTTAAGTTTTTATTAAAAATGTACCTAGATATTTTAATCTAAGTAGCGTTAGTTTGTCATATTTATTTGTTCTAACTCCTTCCATCATATGAATAGAACTGTTTAGAATTAATATGGTCCAGTGTAGAAGAGAAGTTTGATGACAGTCCATCAACATGGCTGCCTCCATGGTTTTACTTAACATTACTAATACAGAGCAATTCTCCAATCAACTACTGGATTGGTCTGGCATGATCACATGATGAGCCGTGCCATCGCCACAAACCAAAATGATATTACAGGTACTTCCTGGAGAAAAAAATGGACAGGATATATGCAATAAACCTTTAACTGCAGGCCTAACATATTTTGGTTATTTTTAAGAAACTTAAGAAAGTAGTTCACAGATGTAAGAGTAAAATGAAGCCATAGTATGGAACTCTGGGTTTATCCATTAAAGAAAAAAAAAACTTTTTTCCAACCGACCTGATGTTATTTTGTCATGTTACCAATAGCATCACTAGAAATAATGAGGTTTTCTACTTAAGAAATTCACAATTATGTCTCAAGTAAAAAGGCAGATGTTAAACAACAGGCAGACTCACTTACTACATGATGTTAATATAATATAATAATAATGATAACGGATAACTAAATTCTGATGCCATAAATCAATCCATCAAACATCCTCACTAAATCTGCAGGTGGAAGTTTCTTGGAGAAAATCCGCATGGAGCCCTGGAATGCTTGAGTAATAATTGCTGTGAAAGAAAGAAAGAAAGCTGTTAGATCTCACTGCTGTGGATATTTACCTTAAGAAATACACCATCAGAGAAGACACTCAACAAAAACTGATTATCAGTGTTACAGCACAATACATGTGATTGTCTTAAATGTATTTAAGTCCAAACAAACTCACAAGCTTTTTTCTTTGTGCCTCCAAGGGCGCCGTGCAGCGCGTTCAAGAACCATGTCATGAAGTCCACTGCATCTCCTGTGGTGCAGAAAAAGGAAACGTTGTGATCATGTTTGAACATTGATGAATCAAATCTTTTGCCAGAGAAATCTGACCTTGCTTGGTAATTTGAAAGTTCTTCTTGCTGCAGAGCACCACAGCCTGCAACATCTCGTGGGGAGAAACATGGGCCTTGAAGTTTCTGGGATTCCACAATTTTCTCATCAGCTCACCAAACCTCTGGACCAGGAGGAACATGATGTCTCCTGGTGGTCTGCGGATACTTCTGTAGTTCTCCTCCTCCAGGAAGTAGTTACGCAAAGGTGGAACATTGGAAAATGCCTATGGAAGATGTATGAACGGTTTTCAGCTAAATTTTAGCAAAACATTTTATCATTACATCTTACAGTTACTGTTCAAGTTGGAAGTTTCAATTTTTAGTATAGTGTTTACCGTTATGGATAGTCAATATACCAAAGAGTATAACTTTTCTAAATTGCAGCTATAAAATAACTCTTTGCTATGAAATAAGTAGGTATTTTTTATGAATTTTTGAGACGCTTACTTTTGAACAAAAAGTGTTTTCCAAAGTTTAGGCACAAAGCTCCATATGTCACTTGTCAGTTGTATGGTAAATTATTGTATGTATGTATATATATATATATAAATTCTCTCCTGCATCACTATAAAAAAGGTTCTGTGTATTCTGTCAAACACACTTCTCCAAATCAGATCGACAGAAAAGACTGTGCATACCTGTAAAACCACATTGGCATAGTCATTGGCTTTAATGTTGTTGAGGCCAACGATTCCCGGCAGGTATGTTGTACCATCGTAGGCTCGGTACAGTTTACCTTGCTTGTCCAAGCCTGCAATGTGAGGCTTTGTGAACGTTGGTTTGAGTACATACTGTTAAAGAAGAAGAAAGAGTTCACATACTGCTATGGTATATACAACTACGACTTGATAATATTCAAGGCTATTGCTAGATTGCATTTGGAAAAATTTATAGAACTGATTGAAGTATTGTTAGAGACATAAGATAAAAAAACTTCTAAGGCATCGCTGAAGTAGTATAGTTTTATTATATTAATAAAGCAACACTTTTCAGGTGCAAAAATTTATGCTACCAGCAGAAAAGAGGTACTCGCCAGGAGTAATGATAAATTTAGATGTGATGTCTTGAGATCCACTTACACACAGATAATATTGCATGATTATATTAAAGCAGTTCATGTTTTGACTTACTGTGATGTCTTCTAGTGATGAATCAATGATCTCATAGTTGTCAGGTAGACAATAAAACTTGAGAGTGTGCAAGTTGAGGAAAACATGATGAGTAAACTGAACACTGTGAGTGTAGGCATGGGACTTGAGGCCTCGACCTATAATTGGAGTTCGCACAAATAAATCAATAGACTGGCATGGAAAGAGTCATTTACAGTAAAAATAAAAACATTTAATCAGCTTACCTTGAAAATATTTCCCGCAAATAAGACATGCGTAGACATTGATGTGGGAGAGAGAGATGGAGCAGAGCTTTTCAAAGTCAAAATCCAACACACTCCTGGAATCAACAAAACACACAATCAGACGGAGGTCTGCGAATTGGTTTGGACCAACATAAGAAAGAAACATCAACAGTACCTGTTTATTGTATCCAGATATGGACAGTGGCGACTTCTCTTGTCTTCTACGACGCGACCGCGTCTTACTTTGGCCACCACTGAAACAGAGGCAACATGTATAATACAGTAAATTAAAAAGAAAGTAGGGGGAACCTGTATGATGGTGGGGCATGCTAGTTAACGTAACTTTGTGGTTAACGTATTTGCATAGTAGTTTTATATGTTCTGGTCTTATGCCAGAGGGAATGTGGTTACCTTGAACAGGTTAAAGCTGCCTCTACTACATAAAGCCGTCCTATAGCTAAATGATCTGGTAAAAGCATCTGCGGAACTTTCCGTTAACAGACAGCTAACACGTTAGCATTACATTCAAGCATTATTTTCTTGTTCAAATTAAACCCACCGCCGTCCTCGTTCTCGTCGTCGTCCACGTCAGGCTCTCGCTCCCGCTTTATTGAAACCATTTCAGTTATTTGGGCCTGTGAATGATAGCAAAAAACGGGGGAAAGCAACTTAATTCGACGAGATGAATGAGTCGCACACTGTGTACGTCGGAACTCGCGGTGTCAAAGCTCGTCGCGCGTAGTAGACAAAAACTATTCCTGGGACTGAAGGTCGACAAAATCGCCGAGCTACTTTAAGTACTCATAGTCTTTGTGTGCACTTTGGGCTATTTAATTGCTGTTTTATTTATACTTGTTATTATACTTCGTTATATTAGAAGGGTTTATACATTTAATACACTGTCTTTTTGTAATATATAAACTCCGGGATAGTAGTTGTTTGGGCCACACATTGGCGAGAGCTAGCATGTAGCTTTTTGTCAGTGTTCAGGTTGAGATTGTTGTTGCCAATAACGACTGAAGCTTTAAAAATACTGGTGCCGTAAGAGGTCTTATGCTTTAAAAATGGACATTTTAAGAGACGACGAAGAGCATGAGCTAAAATACAAACCAGGGGGGCGTTTGGACATGAGCCACGGCTTCCTGCACCATATCCGGAGGAACCAGATTGCTAGGTGATGTTTCTACTGTACTGTTAGCTTGAGCTGAAACTGTACGCGTTGATAACATTCTGACACGATGTCCAGAACTTAATTGTAAAACGACTTTTATAGAAACACGAATAACCATTATTTCGTAAAAAACACTAACACAAAACACTGTACTCAAACGCACTGACAAAGTAAGTACCCCATCACCAACTGTATTGTGTAGTTTTATGCAGTAGTGTGTACGTTATTTAACGCGCCTCCTCTTCTATTTATCTGTTTAATTGTTATTATTTTACGTCGGGTTTATGAACACATTTTATTTCCACAAAATTTGTTAATTTAGCATTCAATCACTTCATTCTTTCCAACATTAAGCAAACAATCTTAGCCTTGATATATTTTTAGATTTAGATTTAGAACAAATAAAAGTTTTTCTTAAAAGTAAAAATGACAATTATGCCTGGAATTGGCCTGGATTGTAAATTATTTGTGACACAACAGTTAGAACAACATGATATTATCATTTTATGAGGAACATTCATTTTGTGTCTTCAGAGTACTTTTGTCAGTATTTTCAATTGAAAACCATTTAATGTGATTTTTCAGAGATGATTATGACAAAGAAGTGAAGCAAGCTAAGGAGCTCCAGCGGCGGAGACACACTACAGTCCCCAGAAGACCTCGACGACCTGACATTCAAGTGTATCATCCACGGCAAAGACGTTAGTTTTATATTTTCTATCTTTCAGATGGTTTTTGGCTTCCCGCCAATAAATTAGATAAAAAATGTATCTTAATATTCCCAGATGGATCAGAGCCAGGGGCTGGTGCAGAGCCTGAGGAATCAAACAGTAGTGGATCAAGCACAGAAACGGAATCTCAGGGAACAGAACTATTCTGGCTTGACTATCAGGCAGATTCTGGTTCCATTACATCCTTCCTCGTGCACAAGGTATACAGTAGATATGTTTCGCTAGTTGATGTTGGTTCTTATTTGTGTTGTAGTAAACGGGCAGGACAGCTAATTTAATGTTCAACCCTATCTTACCCTGTTATCACATAAAATAAATAGTGCTGAGGCAGTACTTTTCTTCTTCTGGTCACTTGCCTATTCTCTACTGCCAATCCATAAAATGTATAAATCTAAATTTTTTATTCTAATTGAGTGAAGAACAAAAGACTCACTTTTCTGTCTGTTTTCTTTTTCTTTAGGATGATAAACCTGAAAAAGTAGTGGAATATGTTGCAAAGAAGAACAGTTTGGATTGTGCCATGAGGTCTGCTCTTGTAGCTCGAATACGAAAAGAAATGGATAAAAGACAGGACAAGCGGTGACTGACCACTGGTGGAAGAGCTTGAAGGCTGACAGAGCTTTCTCAAATACTTTTTTTGGTTTTGAGCTGCTCCAAAGCAAAATCTTTCTGTTGGAGATACAGTGGGGATAAAAATCTTGTCCAAAATAACAAGAAGGAAAAGCCTAAACTGAAAACAGTGCAGCAGTGGGTCCATGGTGACTGATGATTATTACCTCACACACTGAGGTGTAAAAAAACACCTGGACTTGGACAGGGCTGGCACTACACCATCCCTTCCTGTTGGAGTGGAGAGAGCAAAGTTACTTTTTTCATTGTTATGTTCGAGGTCTTTCAATCAAATACTTACATATGAACCATTGTCAAATCTGATACAAAATGTTAGAGTTTAGTAGTTTTTGTACACAGTGTGAATTTATAGTATATGTAGCCAAAACATGTTATGTTATGTGTTTATTTATAATTTGTTTTTTATTTTTATATTTTATACTACAATGTTTCCATTGATGGATAAAATGTGAATGAAAATGCAAATGTATTTTGAGTATTTGTCAAAAAACAGTGCATAAAATATATTTCATGAACATTTTGTCAATGTGTCAACGTCATACATATTGTATAAAATGATATACATATATATAGGCATTACATAAATATATACCAAATGTCCTACGGCATTCAAGAATACCACATTAATATTTACATAGTTAAAAATATATATATAATTACAATACGATGTTACTCACCAAGTCTCCACAAGGTGGCAATGTGTACTCTCATTTCGACCTTACGTAGTTAAAAAATAGATACAATTACAATACGATGTTTTACTCACCAAGTCTCCACAAGGTGACAATGTGTGCTTTCATTTCGACGTTTCATTCCTTATTTTATCTGCATCCTCTTCTATAAATTCTCAAAGGCAGGAGTTTCAACGACTGACACCCCAATCGCAATGCACCCACTTCCTGTGGGTGGTGAGCCCATCGGAAGGTGTTGAAGTATTTTTTAAAACTATATTAAATTAACGTGTTTACGGCTCGTTCACATCTAGGGGATAACCACCCAAAAGTGGGTGACAGAACTGTGTTTCATTAGGTAATTGCAGGGTCAATGTAAGAAATGTATAATTTTCATTATAATTTTTGTTGCCAGAAGAAGTTAGTGAATAAACAACAATAGTGCAGTGAGTGGATGTTATATTAAGTACATTTCAAAAGATTTTTTTTTCTTGGCTGGTGGCTTGTTATTAAGGTACAAAGTTGGTCCTGCTGATAGACCAGTTGTGAACCACTGCTGTGAAAGACAACTGTTTGTTAACACGGACGTGAACTGGAAAGTCGGGAAGGGAAGGGTTTAATCAACTATTAAATAAATGTGTCTCTTCCGTGAGAAAACACACGGTTGACTTTGACACTGCTGACCCAGTGAGCACATGCGATACGTTTACAATTTTGAAAAATATAAACTCCATCTAGTGACCACATGGCAGGTTCTGCTGTTACACAAGGCCATGTCAGACTCTGCTGTTCCATTGGAGCCCAAAGGCACTCCTCCACACAACCTCCCGCCCACTTTAGGCTCACTTTACATTCTTAGACCTGCATGTGACTTAGTTATGATGGTCACGCTCCCGCACGTTTCCTAAAAACTAACCTTTCCCCATTGGCTGGAAAAGATCCAATCACAGCTCACACTGTGACTCCTGCCCACTGAGGTGTAGCATTAGAAGTTTGAGTTCTACTGAGGGAACATCTATGGTAGTGTTTTGACTTGGTTGTTCTCTAAAAAAAACATATATTATTTATATATACATATATGATGTTTAATTAATGAAAACACCAGAAAAATAAGAGACATTCAGGCAACATTCTTTTTACGTTTCCTCTGGCCAAAATATCTTTAGAAAACAAGATGGGGCAGCAGGGGTGGCCTGACTGTAAAGAAGGAAGGAAAGCAAACTCCTTGTCGTTGTGACACTGTGATTCACACCACTGCACACAACAAAATGTCACCTCTGCATTAAACCCATCACCGAAGTGAACAGTGGGCAGCTTTGAGCTCCCGGGGAGCAGGGAGTGGGGACGGTGCCATGCTCAGTGGACCTCAGTCGTAACCTGGCAGTTGGTGGAATTGAACTTGGAACCCTTTGGACCCTTTACCGCAAGGCCATCACTGCCCAAGGAAGCAGACTTTGGTCCACAAGGCTTCTGGTTCTAATCCACATGCTGCCAGGTTGCCACTAAGCTGCTCTGATCATAGCACCAACCCACAGTAGGCTCACCAACCATGGGAAGGCTGACAGTATGGAGCAAAGATAAGCAGATGATGATGAATTAATGAATGATAAAAAGATGACAAATCTACATTGAGCATAAATTAAGTATTTAAATTTTTTTTTTTTTTAAAAAAGCCCTTGATTTGGAAAAAAGTTACAATGTTAGAGTTATAGAACAACAATGTTCTTTTCTTAATCCAGAAGGACTAGAAGGGAAATCCTTCCCTTCTACTGGAATGGACTCCAACTGCTAAAGAAAGAGAAAATACAGACAGGGGGCAAAGGTTGGTGGATATGACCACAATGCACAACCATGTTTGGTCGACCACACCTTGGGTCTGAACTATGCATTTAGCTCAATTAAAAACAGGTTATGGTTGCTATTGTTATCCCAAAAAAAATACATATGGAAATTTCTTGTGTCTCTGTGTGACCTTTACAGCAATAATCACCCTCATTTCATGATGAAGTTCAGGTGGATGTGAGAAGTAGGTGTGAGAACTCCTTGTGTAAAGGAGGTTAGATTTCCATGTCAAGAATATTTAGTCTGTACGTTCTGTTCAGGCCTCCCTGCTGCAGTGTTTAGTCTTGCTATAACCATTATGTGTTCATTAGCAGCTGACTCTATCGGTGTATAGATATGGTGCAGGGGTTAAGGATTTTCCCATTCAAGGTTGTGGAAGATAATCCTCGGCACCACCCGACTCCACACTTCATTCAGTTAATTTTAGCCCTGTGACGGAGCCTTTGTGGTTGTGTGACTTCACAGCAGCTGATCCTAAAGTGGTCCCAGCTTGGAATTTGATCACTTACTGTGAATATAATCCAGTTTTTGATATACTGTAACTGTAGTTATGCAATTTGAAAGGTGAACTGGTGCATATTTAGAAATGCTGCAGGTGCATATTAAAGTTGTCTGTTTGTATATGAAGATCAGGAGCAGCCTGTAACATACAGTACTTTGAACAATTAAAAAAGAACATATGCAGTAGAACAGGACGGAGCAGAATGTCTTCTGATCAAAAGTTGCATTTCCACCGTGGAATGTACGTGAGTGTAAATGTGCTATAAGACTTCAACATCTTCTTCTTTTTGCTTTAGTTTATAATCCCAAGATCCTGGGAAAATATCTATCTTTCAGTCATGATAGTGAATCATCCTGCCCTGTTACCTAGTAAACATTCACACTGTTGACACTTCTGTGTATGTCGTTGATACTCCAGGAGCATCTCGTGATACCGGTGTCGCCAGAATCACCAGGTATCTGATGTCCTTAATTACAAAATGCCTGTCTCCTCTGTTGTCTCAACCATGAGACAAACAGTACCTACCACTGCTATCTACACAGGTGCCACATCTGTTGTGACTGTGAGTTTGTTTTAAGGAAATAAACCTTAAAACAAAGTCTTTATTTTTGTGTGTGATTCCGGGACCTATCGTTGTGTTTATCCTGGCCACAATGGAAAACATTATCTAACATTTACTCAGGATTCTATTAGGACCCTATAAAAAATTAATGGAATTATGCAAAATCATCCAACCCACATTTGTCAAAAGATGAAATGACACACAAGAAAAACCTGCATGGACATGATCAAGAATTTTCTCCAGGCCATGAAACTTCTGGGCATCTTACTTGCAAAGATTGTATCAGTATTTACTCTGAGCAACATTCTACATTCCACTAAAAGGGATCTGTGTAAAACCATTTCCTTGGATTCAGATATGTACTGTAATAAGAGGTATATACAAGGTCTTGTGATGTGTAGTTTCTTGCTATTATTTGAATGAAATATTTGGTTGTTTGTTGTCTTGATATACAGTAATTATTATGCAATCTTACTGTCTCAATACTTTTGGTAGATATCCTCTAGCTAATTCAGAGCCAACAAATAAAGATCCATGGTCATCTTATCTTTTTGCATGGATAAGCCAACTTGTAATGTCGCTTCGGCTCTGGTGTTCTTCCCGTCACTCTATAGTCTGAACACGATCTAGTTCTTCCTAAACGAGTTCTGTGAGGCAACATGACGTTTTTCAAGACATGTCACCTCTCACCCAAGAGATGTCATGAATGAGGGCTATTTAAGTTATCTAGAAAAAATTGATTTCCAGTTCCAGCTTACAAAATTATCACATTCACCCTGACCTGGATGCCTATTATACTTCATCAGCGTCATGTTTATTGTATACTCTTTTGAAAATATTTGAGGTTTGTTTCATCTCTTTAGTACCCAGGGTGCACAATATGTATAGCAGGGGTCTCAAACTCAAATAAGTTGGGCCACGTCAGCTTTCAGTGTTCAATACAAAAGAAAAACTTTAATAAATTCCCATAGATTCTGTGTAATACAACATTGAACCAGAAGGAGACTGTGGATCAGGGTTTGAAGAACTACAGGATTTACCATAAAATGTGGAGAACAAATCTATAAAATATTATAAATTCAACGTCACATTAAAGTGGGAGCTGCAACATATCACTCCACAAGGCCACAAGTTTGAGACCCCTGATGTATGGCTAAACTGCTGTGGTTCAAATCGAACATCAGAATGAGGAAGACAGGTGGTTTAAGTGACTTTAAACAAGGCTAAGTTGTTGGTGCCAGCCGCGTGAGTATTTTAAATACTGCTGATCTACTGGGATATTTACACAAAACAATCTCTAGGGCTTACAGGGAATGGTCAAAAAAAGAAAAATATCTGGTGAGTCAAGTTTATGCTTGATGTCACTATGGCTGGACTAGTCTAGAAAAATTAACTGTAACTCAGAAACCCATTCAATACAACTGAGGTATGCAGAAGTGGATCTCGAAACATTGCACGTAAAATCTTGGGGCAGGTGGGCTACAGCAGCAGACCACCAAGGTGCAACTCCAGTCAGCTAGGAATAGGAAACTGAAGCTACATTTCGCACAGACTGATCAATGTTGAACACTTGATTGGAAGAGTGCTGCCTCGTAGGAAGAGTCTCAATTTCTGCTGCGAAACTCAAATGAAAAGGTCAGAATTTGGCGTCAACATAAAAGATGGCTGCACCCCCTTTGTATTAACAGTTCAGGCTGTTGTTGGTAGTGTAAATGTATGGGGTATATTTTCATGGTCCACTTAAAGGGCATTGTTGCAACTCCACAGCACACCTAACTATTGTGGCAGACTATGTCCATCCACTTATGACCACAGGGTACCAATACTCTTGACAGCCACTTCCAACAGAATAATGAGTCATGTTGTTAAGCCTGGATCATCTCAAAAGAGTTTCTCACATAACAAGTTCATGTTACTCAAATGGCATCCATTAATCCAATAGAGAAGTGGTGCCCAACCACTGGGACCGGTACCGGTCTGTTGGTGAATAACAAAGTTCTCCTGCTAACACATTAATGTGTTTATGGACACACACCAACCTATCTTCAAGACCTTATTACCTTACAGTCCACCACTCACACCCTCAGATCTACAAACATCTCCTCCAGGGCCCAAGGACCAGGCTCTCCACAATGGGATCCCAGGCCTATTGTGCTGCTGCTCCACACCTGTGGAACAGCCTTGTTCACTGTAATAAAAAAAAAAAAGGGCCTAAAAACCTTTTTATTCCATAATGCGTACAACTGGTAGGAAAATATTTCAGAACACTGGAAAGTTTTATTGAAGTGTATTTATCTTCCCCAATGGCCCATAATAGTAGTAATATACATTTAACCGGTTTGTGGTGCAAAAAAAAAAAAAAAAGTTGGGGGACATGGCTATACAACATCAATTGCGGTCATGGGTGCAGCAGTCTCCAAGCCCGCTATCCAAATCCCACTGAGCCACACCAGCTCATTATAAACCTTCGTGCAAGTGATGAGTCCACTGGAGGGCGCACTAGAGTTAGGTCCACTAGAGTTCAACCCTGGTGTTCTACACCCATGAGAGAGGCATTGACTCTGGGCCAACCTAGGCTCCTGGGTTTGATTCCCACTGAGACCACAAGCTCCATGAAGTTCATCATCACGTTCACTGACACACGTACAGCTGTGATTTTATTGAATATGTTTTTATGCCTTTATGTCTGTAGCACTTTGAGATCCCAGGGATGGAAAGTACATTCTAAATAAAATGTATTTATTGGTGCTGGGAACCAGAGAAATAATGTTCCCTTTCGGCAACATCTATTACTTCCACTTGATCCATACCCATAAACAAAAGAATTGAACAATAGAATGGCTAGGATTCCATTATGAATAATGCACCTATATTTGATTAGGAAATATTTTCTCAGTGAAGACAGACTCAAAATGAAGCAGAGCCATTGATTTTAAGATTTTAACCGTATACCAGTCTGATAGCAGGAAGTTAAAGGCTGGGTGCACTTGAGATCCTTGAGTGCATGCATTTAATTCAGGTAGGAAAATTTTATAGGTAGGAAAATATTTCAGAACACTGGAAAGTTTTATTGAAGTGTATTTATCTTCCCCAATGGCCCATAATAGTAATATACATTTAACCGGTTTGTGGTGCAAAAAAAAAAAAAAAAAAAAAAGTTGGGGGACATGGCTATACAACATCAATCGCATTACTAAGCAGGAAAACCAAAGCACATTTATAAGAGTGGACAGATTTATTACTTAGCCATATAGTCCATAAGCTACAGTTTATTATTATTAATTTATGAAAGGAGTCTGACATTTGTGCAGAGTAGTTTATTAGGGAGTCATTTCATAGCAGGTTAGACATGGACACAACGAGCTACTTGTCCCTCTGGAAGATGAAATTGATTGAGAGGGGAAGAGAGAAAAAAAAAAAGAGGGGAAGAGGAAAAAAAAAAAAAAAAAAGAGAAATAGAAAAGGCACTCTGAACTTACTGTAGCCACCAGGATACTCTTTGAGTGGTTTAAAAAAAAAAAAAAATCCATACAACCAAGGGAAGGCTGTAAACAAGGCTGGTTTCTCTGTACCACACCAACCAAATGTTGCCAACCCATTAGTGATGACAGGATTAAAACAGCATATAAAGGGACCTATAATAAAAAACCCTTAAAAATTTTGCAGAACAGTCATAATGATTGGCCATGACACTTTAACCCACACTTGAGCCTGCCCAGAGTTTTTCTGTAGGACGCTCCAGAGCCTCAAGGGGGAATAAAAAAAAAATAAGGTCAAGTCAGAAGGAATTCAAGATCTGTTGCATTTAAAGCTGCCTTCTGTAACAACGGCTTCTCTGTATCCACGCCGAGTTCCAGAGAACAAATAAATAGGTATGAGGTTTTTCGGGTTTCTCAGTAAAACCTTTGCCCCAGTTAATGCACTGCTGAAAAACAGGTCTCTCTGTAGCTACACCTGACACCAGTGCACATACTCAGGGCAACTTATACATACTTTTTTTTAAAAATTGGGTCGATAAAGATGAAAAATCCAATTTCCCTATTATCATCAAGTAAAAAAAAAAAAAAAAAAAAAAAAAAAACCTTTAAAAAAAAAAAAAAACACCTCTACAGACCAATGCAGTCACAGCAGCTTCTGACTTTTCTGTATCACGTCAGAAAACAGCAGAGGTCTGTACAGGCGTCTGGGATTTTAGGCTCAACCTTTTGAGCTTCAATTGTTACAATCTGGTGTAAACCCCCTCAGCATGCAATGCATAGCATTAGTGATAACGACAACAGCAACCCCTAATGTTCCATTTGTGCCATTCTAGCATCCTCCAGAGAGAAGGGAATAAAAGCCAACACTTAAGGGGAAGCAAAGGCTGGGTCAAGAAACTGATTCACTATACTGGCAGAATGTGGAATGCTAAAATTTGTTAATGATGAGTCACCCGGCATGATAATCAACTCAACTAGTCTTGTTTTAAAAAGCAGACTGAAAGCTGCAGCACCAATAAATTATGTGTGCGTGTGTGACAGAATGCCACGATCTGTTTAAGAGTCACAAGAGAAGAAAGCTCTTTTAGGTGCCACCACTATGAAAAGCAGGGAGCGCTCAGGAAAGGGGAGAACATTAAGCATTATGGTGCACGGGTTCAAGAAACCCTGCTCGTTCAATCGTGATCAAGTTTCTGAGGCGTGCCTCCTAGGACCCAGTATGATACTGTAATCAGCAGAAGAAAAAAAAAAAAAAGACAGCAAAGAGACAGTAAGGGAAGTCAAGTGAGGAGTGTAAGATGATACCATGATGTAATAATGCCTTTCACCCCCTGGAACTTGAGGCTTCTCTGTAGTGTACGCCAACAAGCCTGAGGGGAAAAGCTTAACAAGTTTAGAATTCAAGTTTTTTGGGCACCTCCCATGGGAAGGAGTCACGGCCAAAGTGGCCGTAGGCTGCAGTCCTCTGATAAATGGGCTTCTTCAGGTCCAGCTCCCTAAAATACATAATCAGAAAATTTAGCAGTAGTTACAACTTGAGGGCCACCAAAAAACACATCAACTTGCTGAGCCAGTCGAGACCCACCGTTTCAGGAGAGGAAAAAACAATAAAAAACAGGATTGGACATCCGTGGGATCAAAATATTTGGTGCTTCAATACTTACCTCGCCACCTTGCAACTCGCAGATGGAAACCACAACCATGTTATGGCTAAGAGCTAAAAAGGCTTCATGTGAGAAAAGGGTCCGTTAGCCCTGATAGAATTACACCGCAGTTAACTAGGCAGACTAAAAGTCTAAGAGCTACTTTGTTTTACTAAAGCCCAAAGTCTAACTGAAAAACAACCATCAACTTAACTGTACCTTTACAGTTTGAGGGTAAAAAAGTTGCACTAAGTCATAGCATGTGATCGCATAGTTTAACAAGGTGAATTTAAGAAGGGTTTAAAAAAAAAAATCTAAAAAAGCAATTCTTTGAAAAAACTACAATAAGACTTTTACCAAAAATAAATTGGCAAGAAGAGTCACAGGAACCAGGTGGAGCTGCTTGACATAACAGCAGGGGATTCACAGGACATACATTACCTGACAATGACTCCAGGGCGGAGGTCAAAGTTCTTCTTTACAATATCAAGCAGCTCCCTCTCACTTTTCTTGTTTGATGTGCCATAGTGGAAGATAGAAATGGAGAGGGGATGGGCAACACCAATGGCGTAAGACACCTGAAACAGAAAACAAGACTGTTAGTAAAGCATGTGGGGAATGAAAAACATTTTTTGATAGCTCGCTTACCTGAACCAGAACTCTCCTGCAGAGCTCCGCCTTCACAAGGGACTTAGCCACCCAACGTGCAGCATAAGCAGCAGAGCGGTCAACCTTGGTGTAGTCCTTCCCAGAGAACGCTCCACCACCGTGGGCACCCCAGCCTCCGTAAGTGTCCACAATAATCTTCCTACCAGTGAGGCCAGCATCACCCTGAAGAAGCAACAGGCCCCAGGTGTAAGTAAACAAAAAGGTAAGAGGATCCCCACCACCACTACAGGATGGCAACATCTCATTTACCTGTGGACCACCGATGACAAAACGTCCACTAGGCTGCAGGTGGTAGATGGTGTCATCGTCCAAATAGATGCAAGGAACGACCGACTTAATGACCTTCTCCTTCAGCGCATCTCTCATCTCCTCAAGACAAATATCTTCATCGTGCTGGACGGAGATGACAATTGTGTGCACGCGCACTGGCAACATGGCTCCACGGTCCTGGCGATACTGGACGGTGACCTGTTGATTTCATCGATAACTGAGTACAAACTCTAGAATACTCATTAAAGGTTTATTCAATCCTCAGTCAGTATTCACTGCACCTGTGTCTTAGAGTCTGGCCGGAGCCAAGGAAGAGTGCCGTCACGGCGCAGTTCGGCCATCTTGGCATTCAGCTTGTGGGCGAGGACAATAGTGAGAGGCATGCACTCCTCAGTCTCATCGGTGGCATAACCAAACATCAGGCCCTGTAAAGGAAAAGCAAAGGCTCAAATACTTAATTTGTATAGCAACAGAAAGAGGGCGGAAATAGCACACAATACCAATAATTTAATTTATTAACATTTCTTCAAGTTTAGACTGTACAAACCTGGTCACCAGCACCAATATCCTCTTCATTGCGATCAATGTGGACACCTTGGGCAATGTCAGGAGACTGTTGCTCCAAAGCCACGAGAACATTGCACGTCTTGTAGTCAAAGCCTGTAGGAGAAGATCAGTAAATTAGTTGTTATTGTCACACATAGTTATATAATAGTGTGAAAAGGATCTCAGGATGGCCATAACCATACTGTACACTCCAGTGCTATTCTCTACTTTGTGGAAAAATAAATAAAATTCTTCTTGTGTGTTTTCAATGGTCACGGTCTACGGTAAAAAAAAAAAAAACTTCTTCCAAACATACTGAACAACCAATCAGCTTTTCAGAAATTTTTAATAAAATAACAAACTTATGGAAACTTATGAGTTGGTTAAAAAGTAGTGTACAACACCTTTGGACGAGTCATCATATCCAATCTGGCGAATGGTATCACGGACCACCCTCTGATAATCCACTGTAGCTCGGGAGGTCACTTCTCCTGCCAACAGGATCATCCCGGTCTTGGCAACAGTCTCTGCAAGGAGACAATTTTAGGATTGTTAAAGCAGAACAAAAAATAAAAACAAAACTAACCCAGTTAGAGTATACGCACCACAGGCAACCTTTGCATCGGGATCCTGTTTAAGGTGTGCGTCAAGTACTGCATCACTGATCTGATCACAGATCTTATCTGAAAAGTGAACAGGAACGTTGTGAGAAGGGATTAACAACAAGACAGAATTACAGCAGATCCGGATCACAGGGTCTACAAGCACGTTGACATGTCGGCAGCACTGGATGGGCGAGTTTCATAGTGGGAGTGGCTGCTCAGCAGTCGCCATTTCAACCGAAACACGTGTTGGAGAAGAGGAAAGATGCAGGCGCCAATGGCAAGAACTACTAGACTAACGTTTTTGTGCCGAGGTCGCTACCAATCAGAGACGGAAAACGACAATGATGCGCCATATTGGAAAGGTCACTAGCTAATGCTGGATATGAGAGATGACATTGAGTCACGGCGAGGTCGACAAAGCTGAAATAATAGTAATTGTGTATCCACTGTGCGCTGCTGTTACTGTAACGAGGTATGACAGAAGCTAACAGCTGCAGTGACGCCTGTGTGTGTGTGTTTACCAACTAAGGGCCAAACATGCGGTCGTAGCTGCTAAGCTAACAGCAGCAGAGAAGCGTGTTCTCAAAATCCAGCCCGGTTTCACTTTAGCCCACCGAAAGGAGAAAAACAAAATGCTCAAAATCGTTCATTATGTGCGCGATGTTCACACATTGAAACAAACACTCAAAAGTAAGGAGGCTAAAGACATTAAAAGAGTTCCGCTGTCTTAATACAGCGGTGCGGCGAGATGACGCAAGACCGGTGGGAGCGCTCTTACCCGGGTGTCCTTCTCCCACCGACTCCGAGGTGAACAAGAAGCAGTCCTCGTCAATGAGGGAGTTATGAAAACCGTTCATCTGTCCGTTCATCATCGTTAACAGCGGCGACAGTTGAAGCTGAGAAGGTAGAAGATTTTCGATATTGAGATTAACTGGCTTATCGGCTTCTTAAAGCTATACAGCTGCTATGCGGCGGCAGACCGGACCGATCACACTCACAGGCAGCTCAGAAGGTTGGCCGTACAGCCGCATGGCGCGCAGCTGCTGTTTTTATATCGTGCAGCAAGAGACCTGTGACGTCAGCAGGAGATGGGCCGTACCATCCGGGTTGTCCAAGAGGGGAATAGAGAATACTGGATTCTGAACTACTCTAGTTAGCCGCAAGCATTGATATGTTACTTATGTTGTTGAAGAGGTCTTACTTGTCTTTCAAGCAGGTCTGGCGGCTCTTTTATCTCTTTATCTTGAGCTAATATTGACACTTTCCTTTGGCTTTCATCCCCACTCTACAGACATTCCAAAAAGATTCTCAGATTAGGAAGAAAAGGAAAGAAAACTCCTTGTCATTGTGACATTATGATTGAACAACGAAATGTGACTCTGTATTTAACCTATTTAACCTATATCAAGTGAACAGTGGGCAGCTTTGAGCATCCGAGGAGCTGCGAGTGGGGACAATGTCAGTCATAATCTGGCAGTTGAGGGATTTGAACTTGGAACACTGCCCTGTGGTGGCCCTACATGGTGGCCTAGATTAGGCCACATAACAACAATAAACTAAAAAGTATCCCAGTACAACAGTGGTTAAGTGTCATTTTGGAAGTACAGAAAACTGACTCTGAAATTAGGTCAGACAGGAGTCTCCATGGACCATGATGTTTGCAGTTGACATTGTGATCTGCAGTGAGAGTAGAGAGTAGCAACTAGAAGAGAACCTAGAGAGGTGGAGGTTTGGATTAGAGAGAACAGGAATGAAGGTCAGACATAGCAAGACAGAAGAGAGTACATGTGTGCGAATGAAAAATGAGAACAGTGGAATGGTGAGGATACAAGGAGCTGAAGTAGATAGATAGATAGACAGACAGACAGACAGATAGACAGACAGACAGATAGATACATAGATAGATCTAGAACTTTATTAATCCCTCAGGAGTATCCCTCGGGAAATTACGGAGGGATACTGAAAAAAAAAAAGCTGAAGTGGTGAAGGAGCGGGACATCAGAGGAGGGACAGTGATCATATTGGTAGAGGAACACTAGAGATGGAGCTACCAGGTAAGAGGCAAAGAGGAGATTTCTGGATGCAGTGTGAGAGGACATGGAGGTGGTTGGAGTTGGAGTTGAGGATACAGAGGACAGGGGGAGATGGAAATTGTTGACTCGCTGTGGCAATCCCTGAGAAAAGGGCTAAGCAGATTGATCAGGTGGAAAAGCTCCAAAATTCTCACACCCACATTTGCTTTGGATCATTTTCCCTCAGAGCTCTTGGACTCAGGCTGTTGTATCACTGGTCCATAAAAAGATCAAGGGAAACGAAAAACACTTGGCTGAATATTTGGTCGCAACCAAAAACCCTTTCTTCCACCACAGGAAACAGCCTAATATTAATATATGAGATGAACACCTGCTTCGTCTATTTTTTAACCCATGTCTTTTTAGATTAGAAAAAACCCCAGGATGTTAAATGTAATATTTAATGGCTAAACATAAAAGCATATAAAAACACCTCATGGCATGACATACAATATGTCAACAAATCATTGGCAATCAGGGGAAATCCTATGGAGAAATGTTTTGACTCGATACAGAAAGACAAGGAAATGAACTATCAATCTCCTTGGTAAATGGGTGAACCATTTGTGTCACTCTGTGACTTTCAAATATTTAACAGTATTTTCACAGCGATGTGTCTCTGTGCTCAAGGACACTGTGAGAGTGACCATGAGTTCTCAAAAATATTTAGCTGACGGGACAGACTTAATATGCACCTTTTAGCCTTGGCACTTTTGACACACAAAGATGTTAGAACTCAGTCTGCAGTACAGTGATAGAGTTAATCAATAAAGTCATTTGAACTTTGTACTTCATTTTCATGGTTATTATACAATTGTTTCAAAGATCATAGTACTGTACAATCAGTGGCAACCTGGCAGCTGGTGGATTAGAACATGAGGCCTTGTGGACCCAGGTCTGCTGGACAAAAAGTAAAATCTGCCCTAGACTTTGTTTTTCAGCCACACAACTGTAACCTGTTTAATGAATAAATAGCCTGTGGACATTAAACATCTGGCTGGTCAGTGGCCCAGCCAGAATGACTGGAACATCTTTTTGATGAGCTGGAATCAAAACAACAGAGATGACCAGAGCATCCAATTATATATCATTTTTCACTGAAAATCCTCTTATCTCCCACTAAGCTTCAGACGCTGTGGTTTAATATAATCAAACATTTGATTGTTTACACGATGTTCCCCTGAAGGCAACACACTGCGTTGTTGTCACTGACAATTGGAGTTGGAGAAGCCTAACAATAAACGAATTTGGTGTTTACCTCAGACCAACAAAGCAGTTGTTGGTTTTAACGACAAAATTGTACATCTCCTGATGAGTTTATATATATATATATATATATACTGTATATATATATATACTGTATATATACGGAATATACATAGTTTATAAATCAAGTTTAAGGTGAGATTTAACAAAACATTAACTTGTTGATGTAGGTGAGGCAGCTATATATGTATTTATATGTATTAAAATATTTATTGGTGTATATATATGGGAATATATATATATAAATATATATATAAATGGTAATAGTAATATAGTAGTTTATAAAAATCAGGGTTTACATAATTATTGCTATATATGTTGCAGTGACTAGTATTATATATGATGAAAGTGGTAAGTATTTACTTAAAGACTTACCACTGTGTTACGTAAACACAAAAACTGAAAACTGAAAAAATTTGAAAACCCCCTACTGACTGTGCACAAACTATATTAACACTGTTATTTTAACAAAATACAGTACTAACACTTAATGGATCAAGACCTGTTTTTGTATTTGTAAACTCTAAATGTCATAATGATTCAGCAAAAAAAGTTTGGATTAAACGGTCTATATTTGATGTGTAATCATGACTCAGCTATATTTTTACATACTGTACATAAATATATGCATATATGCATATGAGTATGTATTTAAATACATGTGCTGATACGGTGTGTCGTCAGACAGGAAGCACAATCTTTGTCCAGTGTTGCATCAGAATGGTACAGTCAGCGTTCATTTTCTGTGGGAGACATTTTCTTTTTAGGGGGCAAAATGATGCAAAAGCATGATGCAAGATGCACCTTCTGTTGCCTCCTGCTGGACATTTATTGTGTGTTGGTGCCGATGTACGTACACAAAACCTCACCTGCGAACAATAGCTGATGTGTTTTTCAAGCCTGGGCAGACCAGAGCAGTGATCGAGCATCAGGACCCACAGATTTTCCCCTTAGTCATCATCAAATACATGAACAGAATAATGCGTTTAAGTTACAGTTTTCCACTGTTTTCACTGGAAATACTCATCAACAACTGGTACTTCATTTCTCCTGTGACTTTAAAACATTACATTTTCTAGAGCACGGATGTCAAACTCAATTTCAAAACGGGCCAGACTTGAAAACTGGCATTTAGTCGCAGGCCAAACTCACTGTATATTGAGAAATTAACTATAACCTGCATGTTTTCCCTTTTCTATGAATATGAAATAGTGTTTTTTCATGGGGAAACACTGACTCTGGAACAGCCAAAGCTTATTAGTATAAACACATGAGAAACTGTAATAGAAAAAAAATCACATATCACTGGTATTTATTTGTTATTTGGTCTCTTTGTTGTTTTTTCAGATAATTTTCAATGTAAATCTTTCTTTACAAAACAAAATGTATGTGCTATAACAACAAGCATGCATTAATAATGTAACAAATTCCAGGGTATATAAGTCTACATACTGGGGGGCCAACTAAAGTTCACATTTGATTTTATCTTGCGGGCCAAAAATAATTACACTGCGGGACAGATTTGGCCCCCGGGACGGAGTTTGACACCTGTGTTCCAGAGTGTAATTTAGTGTAAAATTACTGGCTCCAAATGTGCATTCGAATTGCAAAATTGAAATTGATGCAGTATATCCCAGCATCATATCCTGTTCTGTTATCTAACATACGTTCTCCGGAATATTAATAAATGCAGTATTTAAAGACCGAAATCTTTCCAGAGTACTAGAAAATCAAAATAATGTCATTGTTTCGAGAAACTCTAACAACTGCAGTGTTCCTGTTCTCTTGGTGTGACCCTGTTCTTCCCTGTTCTACAATGAGGTCAGTGTCAGGGACAATGCAGATTATGTCTAACAACAATACGTATAATGATTTATTTTTGTCCAGGTATGTTTCTGCATAATATCGTCTCATTTTTACAGTTGGAATTGTGTGTTTATTTATTCACTTCACCTTTTCTTTCATATCTTTATAGACAATAAGTTTTTTTTTTTTTATCTAATCATACTCTATGGTATAATGTATACCACAGCCACTATCATCCATGCATTCAAACACACACTGAAGGGACATGTATCCATTGCCAGGTGGAAAACAAACCACATTAATAATGTGTGAATGAAAAAAGAAGAAACAGACAGATTGAGGAGTTCAGATATGAAATACATAGTATATTCTTATTTTTTTTCTTCTTTGGACAGTGTTGCATTGGTTTTTGTGTTCACAAACAAAACAAGCAACTCTTCAAGAACTCCTCCACACCTGCTGATCATTTGACTTCACATTGATGAGCCATCCTACACAATCAATATCTCATGTTTTTGCTTGCTTTTTTCTTTTGTCACATGGATACAAACATTTAGAGACTGGAAACACTGGAAACAAAAAGAAATCAATTGTTCTAATGAGGAATACAAACTACTAAAAACAACGGTAGTTTTCTTAGTCACGTGATTATTCTGACATTATCTTTTGGAGAATGCTCCCTCACTGTCCAGCAGAATTCAGGCTCATTTTACAGATAAATAAGAAAATAAATATATAATTTAAGTAAAAATACAGTTTACAGTAGATTGTCTTCTATTTGCAACAATACCAACAATACTTATCTTTATAATATTTATCTTATTTAAGCCACATAAATTACATAATACCAACATTCTACAGTTAGACATATGTTATTCGTAAAACATTTCACTATAAATAATCACACTGCTCCAGGATGGACTGTACTCATCTAATTTACCTAAAGTGCACAAGTTTCCAACAATGTTAATCTTAGTCCATCAAACACACAGTAGATCTTCTTTTTTTTTTCAAATCACAAAAGTACAGAAATGCACAGGAAACCTCAAACTGCTGTAGGTTTATGCAACAATAGCCACATCTGCATATTCATTACCTAACAGTTTAGTTGACATTGATTTTCTACTGTCCTCATCAGGATTTTTTTTCCTCTATCCATCTCCACATCTATAACAGAGAGTCAAAAACAGCACTTCACGGCACAGAAGTCACAGCACCGGAATGTACAGTATGTCCAGCAGCAAACCAAGCAAAAAGAGTCGGACCTCAGGTTGGTGCTGTGGCATATAGACGTACATACACCTGAACTATTCCACATTGAGAACAGAGTGGGAGTACCAAGTTGACAACACCCTTTTTAATTACCACATCTTAAGGTACAACAATGACACTGTGAATTTTAGTCAAATTATAACACTCTTTACATCATGATCTGAATTCTAAAATCTGGATTCTCCCAGTGGAGGCCTCTTATCGTGCTCTGTAGCAGGCTTTTGGGCCATAACTGGGGCACAGGTTAAGGTGGAATAAAGATGACAGTCTATGCATTTTGCCTCGTCAGTCCGAGCACCAGAATAGAACAGGAGATATGCAAACAATCTGATTTTATAAATACGACAAGGCCAAAATGGTAAAGTCATTAAAGAGTCTTCAAAGATTTTGTCTTTTGCACTAAATTCAAATGAATTACAGTGTAAATACTAATAATATGTCTAATTTAATTAAAATAAACTACTTTAATGGCGCTAGTGTCATTGCTTTACCTTAAAAAAAAAAAACATTTAAATAAGGGATGAATTATTTCTTCACACACACTGAGGATAACAACAGTTACAACAGCACCACGCCAACAGCTCGGAATACAAAGTGTCGGAGGGAAATGTTGCAACACAGCTACACTTGCTGTTTGCTAATCAGCATGAGGGGAAACAAAACAAACTCTTCAGAACTGTAGAGAGACTTCATGTCCAGTTGCCTAACACAACTCTTTTACTTTCACCATGACCTGGATGACTGAGAATCATCTACAAAAAAAAAAAAAACTCAAAGGGGAATGAAGACGGACAAAACCACATGTATGTTTCTCGGTCAAAGTACTTTATAAATACGACATTGATGTTGCGATGTCCCACGTGATGCCAGTTTTGTATCATACAACTCAGAGTAGGATACAAAGCCCTGGAGCCGCCCTACACAGTAGAGCTGCTGCTCATGTTGGTCACTGATAGAAATCACCATGCACATTTATTGCACTTTTCACAATGACTGCAAACCTAGGGGGCGCCACTGGAGTTGCTGATACAGACTTTGAAGAAAAAATGGGAGTGTTACATAAGATCTCTGCGATTCCCATATGTTAGAGCAGTGCAGTGCCGCGGCTGGACAGTCATTTGTCACCTGTTGAACAGCAGATGCTGCGTCACCTGACACCCAGCTTCCCTCACCCTTCACGACTGGCTGGATTTACGGGTCTGTGCGCTCACTCACATTCACTCTGTGGCCTGAAATGCCTTTTGCTGCTGCCTCGGCTGGAAGCCAAACTGCCTGAACTCTAGGCCCCATTTCCCACAGGGGAAACCAACCACATGGATAAGGGTCATCTTCAATGGTCCCTGCACGTCACTGAGTTCTGGATTTCTAAATACACAAATGCTGAGGGTTGCACTTGTGAGAGCTGAGGGAAATACCTCTGTTGTCTTGTCTTTGTTTTTATAAAGATATGTTATTTTCCCCATACTGCTCAGGTGATGGACAGATACTTGAAATTTATTGAACAATCTTTACAATACATAAAAAAATGACTAGTTATCACTTCATATCATTTCTTTTAAACTTTTTTTTTTAAAATAAAAAGCTTTTGGAATATTTCCTACAGCCTGGAGTTTGATCCCTGCACTGTTCACACCTGAGAACATGGATTAACGGAGAAAATATATAAATTCACAGATAAACGACTCACATTTTACATGTGCAAGGCCTCATTCAACCCTGGACAAGACAGATGGCTGTTCTTTAAAAAGGACAGCACCAGAACACTGTACCTTTTTACTGTGGGGAACACACAGCGTTGTGTATATGCACCAAATAAAAAGACACAACAGGTTTTATATATAAATATTTGACAACAGTAGGACTCGTTGTTAAATCACTCTCCTGAGTCCTCTGTCTTTCCGGTCTTCGCTGCGAGCGCGGAAGGCTCTGTTGGTCCGCTGCTGCCCTCTGCTGGACGTTCTGTGGACTCGGCTGTGCCACTGGTGGGAGGAGCATCAATCTCACCGCGTTCTTTCTCTTTGACTGACGCAGGACTGACAGAACGGCTCCGGGAGCCACCTCGACGATGACGGTGTTTCTTCTTGTGTGGACTTGGACTGCGAGACCTGGTCTTCATGTCCTCTTCAGAGCTTAAGTCAGAGCTGTCAGAAGAACTGTCCTCCAGACCAGAAGAAGGAAGCTGAATCTGGAGAGACAAATTACAACACAGATATTCGGAAATTGAACGGCAAAATAGTCACAAACACAACAAACTATATACACAGTATATATATATATATATATATACACATATATATATATATATATTAGGGGTGTGAAGATTAATTGTTTTGGATCGGTTATCGTTCTGTGACCGGTCCAAAAAGCCCTGATCGATCGAAAATGCAGTAAAATGATCCGATGGTTCGGATTTTTGTCCGTGGATCGGTTTCCTGCTCCATGGCCCCGCCCACAAATTAATGTTAGACATAGACGCGACATTAGACGCTTCCGCCCGCTAGAGCAGCGAGCCCATAGACACACATACAGTTCTACTCACACATGTCTATGGAGGTTGTTCTTGCGGTGTGTGAACTGAGAATATGTATACTGTATACCTAGGTCATTACCTGAAATGGTTCTGTGACGCCTACAATGGTGCTCATGTTGTTGCTGTAGTAACCTAGAAGAAAGTCTCCTGAGCTTTTGGGCAGTTCCTCCTCAGTGAAGATCACCTGGAAAAAAACACTGACATTAACTTAAGAGGAAATTCCTTTTTTTTTTTGTGGTCCGAGTTCAGCATAAAACTAGCCTACCTGGTGTTCTTGTCGATGGAAATCGGCCTCCTCCTGCTTGGCCCACACATAGCCAACGTAGTCTTTGTGGTGTTTGAACCCCACCTACAGGGCAGGAGCATAATTACACATTTAACTTCCAACTTTTCCATTAAAATAAAAAATTACCTAAAAAGCTGCAAACATACCCTACTTCAATTATCAGTGTTGTATCTTAAGTAGTTCATTTCACCTTCCTGACTGTCTGGACTGCATTTATAAGGTTAAAATATTTTGTCCTAATTGTGCTGACCAGCGTTTGTTGCCATAGAGATTTGCATGTTAACGAACTTACCTTGTAGAGTCCGATCCAGTCCCAGGAGCTTCGTGAATAATTTGGAGCCAGTTTAAATATCGCTGTAGCATCAGGGACGGAATTCCACTCATCCTCTACTATCAGAGTGACCAAAGGTACGTCCACCCTATAGGGAAACTGCAAAAGAATATTTGTCATTTTTCATATACTGCCTGTATAGAAGGAACGGTTGTATATTACTCATACTCATTATACTCCAGTGCGTCTCACCTGAAGGGTGAAGATAGAAGAGACAGGTTTGTGGTCACTGACAGTATATTCCATGTGACTCTTGTAGCTGTGCTGCGTCACTTTGGCCCCGCTGGTCAACCCCGAAATGGAATTGCGCTTCCCTCCTCCGAGCGCACCACTAGAGGGCGCAGTGGCTCTTATACGCCAAAGAATTCGATCAGTCCAGGCTGGCTTACGTTTTTTAGCACTGCGATGTAAACAGAAAGTCTCTCACAGCATTTTTTTTTACAACAAAAGAAAAAAGTGTCTTCAAGCAAGTCAACCTTTTGAAGCAGGGGTCTCAAACTCAAATAAGTTGAGGGCCACCAACTATCATTTCATTATAGTATAGTATTATATTATCATTAAAACTATAATTTTACTAAAGGGCCGTGTCAGCTTTCAGAGTTCAATATAAAAGAAAAAAAAATCAGTTTCCCATAGATTCAGTGTAATACAACACTGCACCAGAAGGAGACTGTGGATCAGGGTTTTGAGAACTATAGGATTTAAACCATAAAATATGGAGAACTAATCTATAACATATTATTAGAAATTGAACTTTAAAATCAAGGTGGGCCACAAGTTTGAGACCCTGTGTTAGAGTATTCGACCAGGAAAGTGCTGACTTCGAGGTCATTGAATTTAAATGTGGAAGAGCACCCCCTGGCGAAACCAACCTTGTGTCGTATGTGTTTGTTCCAACATCAAACTTGTAGGTAGGAGGGAATTTCAGTGGTCCTTCATGGAATCCTTCTAACACTGTTTCACTGTCTTTAGCCAAGTTCAGCTGCAACAAAGACATAGTGTTTCAAACCAATATCCAAAGAAGGTCATTTTTAATTGTACATGCATGAAAGGAAACATACAAAAAATTACCCCACCTACCGGGATACTATGCATATATATATATATATATATACCATTTTAAATTTAAATCAGCTTTAGAAAAAGAGATGTGATATTTTTACCTGATCCTTTTCCCATAGTTGAGAAACCTTGTTGTTATCAATGGCTGATTTTACCACATGCATTTCCAGGTCATCAATACGAAAGTTCAGATCTCCAAACCAGAACACCACACTGGAGAAAAAAAACTTTTTATAACCTTTTTTTTTTAATTTCAATTAAATCTTTCTCATGTTGCAGTGGACTTGGGTCCGCAAGGTCCCCGGTTTGAATCCACCAGCCGCCAGGTTGCCACTGAGGTGCTCTGAGCATAGCACCGTCCCAACCAACCCAACCCACTTCACTTTCTGTGGGCTCACCACCCACAGGACTTACTCATGGTCCAGAACCCCAGTAGCTGCTTGTCCCTCAAACTGCTGCTGCTGCAGGATGCTCTCAAAGTCCTCCATCCTCTGCTCCGAATTTTCCATGTGAGCCGGCAGGTGGCAGTTGAGGAAGCAGACGGTGTGCCCGAAGATGGACATGCGTGCACTCACTCCACCTTTGTTCCCCTGTAACAGATAAAAACAAAATATTACAGAAGTAATGCAGCCACATGGATGTGCAGAGGGTAAAAGGTGCTTGTAAAGGTGGATTTGACATTCTCCCTGAGGCAATGTCAAACGGATGAATAAGAGACTTCATGAATTAAATATGTCACAGTTTCTCACTGTACTGAGTGGCATGTTTCTGCCACCCAGAGACAGGAAGTTTATTCATTAAAGAGCCAGGGGAAAATGCATCCATTTTTAATGTAGTGTGAGCTGCACAGTCAGGGACAGGAAACATCTGTGGATTTCTAGGGTGTCTTCTCATACCAGCCGAGGACTACCTACACAAGTGAATCTTGTGTTGAAAATTATTAGCCTTGAAGTCACAGTATGTGTGTGTGTTCTTTTTATATCATGTAAAAAAAATTATATATATATACAGCCATGGAAAAATGATTAGACCACAAAAAAGACATCATAATTCAGTTTAATTTCAGAGCTGATTTCTGGCCATTTTGCATGGTTTTATTGACAGTGACAAAAATCACTTCCGTTCCTACATCACTAGCAATAACATTGTAC
>JAFBJS010024836.1:126938-140424 GCA_016785265.1 Paraplagusia blochii
TGTTTCCCCCAGGTGATAAACCTTTAGTGGAACAAGGCATTAAGATGAACAAGGAATTGAAGAAAACAGCAGAGTGGTCTAATCATTTTTCCATGACTGTATATATATGTATATATCAGGAATATATATATTCCTGATCCTGTCCATCCTTGTCTCTCCTAAAGTGAACCTCAGCATTTTTAACTCTGCCACCCCCAGCTCTGCCTCCTTTCTTCTGCCTATTTCATAACCATCCTGTAAACCTTTACCTTCACCTTTCTCAAAGTCTCCATTGCTCTAAACCTGTCTCTTATACACATCTAGATGTGTATAAGAGACAGAAATGGAATTGCGCTTCCCTCCTCCCTCTGTATTCCCAACCCTAACTCCAACTACCTCCATGTCCTCTCTCACTGCATCTATTATTCTCCTTCCTCTTTGTCTCCTACCTGGTATCTCCATCTCCATCATTCTTCAAATATATAATATATCCACAGTCTCTCCTCTGAACGTCTAAATGACAGAGGGTCCAAACCCTCTCAATTGGGCTTCTTTAGCTTTTTCTGTCTGTGTTGTCCCTCTAATCACCTCCTTCCTGATCATGTCCATCCTTGTCTCTCCTAAAGAGAACCTCAGCATTTTTAACTCTGCCACCCCCAGCTCTGCCTCCTTTCTTCTGCCTATTTCATAACCATCCTGTAAACCTTTACCTTCACCTTTCTCAAAGTCTCCATTGCTCTAAACAGTACTATATATATATATATATATATGTGTGTAGAACTATAGAATATATATAGAAAATATTAATCTTTCAATTATTCATCTTCTGCACAGATTGTAGTGGCAGAGGTGTTGGAGTATTTGTGTGGCAGTCGTGAATCTCTCTGCTCCATAGTGTGTGCCTTCCTGTGGGTGGTGAGCCCACTGGAAGGTTATGGTGGTTGGGACAGTGCAATGATCAGGGGCAACCTGGCAGCTGGTAGATTCGCACCTGGAGCCTGGCTCCTTAACCCCTTGCTCACCACTGCCAACATTCTCTCACTAAATTTAAGATTAAGATCAATGAAGCCTTTTTAATTTATTGAAATATTTCAGATGCCAACTAATGGGGCTTATATGCAATATGAGTCATAATGTCATCTACAATTCACAACACAGTTAATAAAAATAGATCTCTGTAATATCGTAACTGATGTAGCTACAACATGTCATTAAGGGAGGATTTCTGTCTCACCCAGTATCCCCCCAGGCCAGTGCGGGTGGTCTCAGTCTGGACTCCACGAAGGAAAGGCAGATGAAAATACTTGGCAAAGACCAACAGGAGTAACCCTTGCATCCGTTGGGATGTCACCTGAGAAGATGGAGGACATAACGGATAATAGGATAAAGAGGAAGGATCATGAAGCATGTCAGAGTGATGGGTGACACAGTGTCGTGTAGGTATACAAAGTAAATTTGTTTACATTTCCATAATAACAGAGAGATTACTGTATTAGCCTTCACTAAATGTAAATTAACACATTTTTGACTTTTTTTTTTGTATATATGTAGATCTCTGTTTCTCCTTCATTCAGCACACAGCAGAAACATTTAACATCTCAGTCCAGTGGTCAAACCCTAAAAAAAAAAAAAAAAAATAGTCCTCAAATTTGACATAGGTCCAGGTTAGAAGCAGATGAATGGAGCCATCATATGACGAAGATACACGACGTGTTTAAGTCATACTAAAAACCTAAAATGCTTGAATCGTTTTCTATGGTTTCTTTCCTATCCATTGGCTAAATGCATGGATCGATAGAAAAGGTTACATGAACAATGACAACAGCATTTAAAAGGATAATATTGAAGTATATAGTATATTGTAGACGGACTGTTTGTGTTAAATAGGATAAATGACAGTCATTTGTAAAGGGTAACATGCTTTGTTAATTTATGTGGGCCGGATTAATGGGGTTCATCCTGCACCCAGAAAAAGCCGTTGTTGTAGTGACACATGATGGGGTAGATATATCTGGACCATACTAGAGAGATATAAGTGAGACATGTGATGCAGTTGTTGGGTGTGGAAAGACGAGGTATTTGTATGGCATGTCAAGACCCTCACCAGATATTTATACCCTCTCTCCCTCCCTCCCCTGTTTTTCACTGGCCCTGACGTACTGACCCTCCAACCACTGACCAGAGAAGCATGATAACAACCGGGCTAAAATGTCCTGAGGGCAGTAATGGAGGCATTCATCTCCACGTGACACGGAGCCTCTTGCACATACATTAAACTGGTATTTGAACGTGTTATGTAACGGATTCTAGTGAAGAAGTGCTATTGGCCACAAGTGAACAATAAAAAGCTATTTCTTGAAGACATCACATTTGCTCAAGATATTCTAGATTATTTACTAAATCTGGCAGAGTTAGACAGTGCATTACAACTGACATTTATCATGTTATGTTATACAAAGTATTAAATGTTGAAGCCTGAAATATGACAAGTCAAGATTAGTTGACTCAGTCAAGTGTTGAGTCAACAATAGAAGTTCAATCCTACAAATCCCTTTCCAAACAAGAAGCATCACAAATCTAAGGCCTGCAGTACTGTTTCCAAAACTGCGTATTAATGGTGAACAGAATATGACAACACAGTTCTGCAGTGACGAGGTTCAATTGACCAAACCTGACAAATGTCAAACCTGAGAACTGTCCCCGTGTTATCTGTTTACGTGCCATATTGGACACCGTTTGTTGACGCAAAACGTACACAAAGGTCACAAGGAGATGATTTTAAGAACAATCTGACAATCGCAGCAGTGCGTGAGAACTGAAGGTCAGCATCACTATCACTGTCAGAGGCCCATCAACTCTGACAAGGGGGAGATCCAAAAATAAATCGGCCCTGGGAGACTTTTATCTAACTGTCAGTTCAGCAGCCGAATCATTCTCTCCGGCTCTTTGTGCCAAAGGAGTCTCGCATCAGTTCATGTTAAATATAGGAAATACCAGCACAGACGTGTAAGCCACTTTAATAAATACTGATTGAATTGACAGACTAAGATAAAAATGTACGCATCACATGTTGGGCCAATGTATGGACCAGTTGATGGATTAATGACAAGCAGTGGCTTCATGCTGTAACACCAAGACATCACAGCTGTCCCTCACCCTGATGGATACAATGATTCATTTCAATTGAGCCATCTGAACAATCACATTTGTGATGAAAAAGTACTATTCCTGTCTCACAGAGGCATTTTGCCATTTTGTTGAATTGTGCAATATTACTAAATTATTTCAAGTAAAGAGTGACATAGGATATATTCTGTTGCAATAAAAGCAATTGAAAAAAAAAGAAAAGAAATTGCTTTGCCACTGAATCTCCTTTCACACACAGAAGTCCAATGATGGGTTAAGACCACACCAGGTGACTTTATGAAGGGCCCGTCTTACCAAAATTGCCAAATAGTAAACCATAAAATATGAAACAGAAAATAAATAAAATCCTTCAAATTGCACGTTGTTGCCTGAAAAAAAAATTTAAAACATTCAAAAATGTATTAATGGGGTTCTAAGACAACCTGTGTAAACTATCCAAAAGGTTTATTTTTATATGTATGTTTCATTCATTTTATCATTAGTTTTAATGATATATTGGTAAATATGAAGACAGCTCCAGGTTAAAGATTTTTGTTTACTAATAGAATAACGGGTGCGTTCATAACGGGTATTTTCAACAATCATCTAGAGCAGTGTTCCCCAAACTTTTTTTGCGCCACAGACTGGTTAAATGTCTTGTACTTTTTTCACAGACCGGTTGTTAAGTTGCAGCAGATAAATATCCCTTAACAAAATTCAATTTCTGGTGTTCTGAAATGTTTTCCTACCTATAAAATCTTCCTACCTGAATTAACTGCATGCAACAAGTGCACACAGCCCATAACTTTCTGCTACCAGACTGGTATAAAAAGTTAGAACCTTGTGTCAATGACTCAGCGTCATTTTGAGTTTATTGTTGTTGTCTTCACTGAGAAAATATTTCCTCAAATAGAAATATGGAATCCTAGCCATTCTATTGTTCAGCTCTTTTGTTGATATGGGTATGGATCAAGTGGAAGTAATAGACAGATGAGGCCAGAAGAAAAACATTATTTTTCTGCGGCCCGGCACCATTTCACCCACAGACTGGTACCGGTCCGTGACCCAGTGGTTGGGGACCACTGATCTAGAGCAGTCTAAAGTCTTGGTATTGCTGTGCACCCCCTTGTTATAGACAATTGGCATGGACACAGGATACTCTGACACCACACACTAATTATTAATTTACTATCCATCGCCTTGGTAACACAGTGAAGCATTGTGCAGTACCAAGGAGCTGAGTTTCAACAGCAGTTTAGTTTTTATGAAACTGAATGTTAGCAGCTTACTCTGAAGAATGTTTACATGTTTAGAATGAAAAAACCATTACTGACCAGCACGTAACCAAAGGGGCTGAGTCTCTCCATGCAGACCTCGCTCCACTGGTCTGTGAAAAGGACATCTTTCAGCCTTTTGTTGATCATGGAGTTCACTTCCTGCAGCCTTATGGAGAAATAATAATACACGGGTCAACAGCGGGCCTGATGAGAGCAGCTTTGGTAATGATGGATTCGAACATATATAAATCGCTGCCCTGGGTTGTGTGACACACTGCGATTCGAGTGGAGCTGCTTATTAGTGACATTGTGTACAGTGTTCATGTGTAGGAGGGGAACACAAATGACCACCTCGGCTTTTGTGTGGAGGACAACTGCACCATAGAAACACTCACCCGATAATGTACATGTCTGTGTTTCCATCACCCACATTCAGCCCCAGCAAGGCAGTGATGTCATCAGGGGGAGTGGCCGAGCCCACGTTCCAAGTGATGATGTGCACCCTGTTGGAGAAGAGAAAAAAAAAAAAAAAAAAAAAAAAAAAAAAAAAGACACTGGGAACTGGTCTCTCACACACCTATCAGTGACAAAGCAGAATCCTGGCATTTCTTTACATCAAACACCACATTTTGATTTGATTTTGATTTGATTTCAGATGCCGGATGTTTTTCCTCAGTAAGATGGCAACGAATAAACTGACATGAAAGAAAAGTCTGCTTTTTCTTTTTTTTTTTTTAATCTGACATAAGGTGGACTCAAACATGAAACCCTTCAGACCCGATAGTGATTGATTAACCGCTAGGCCACCACTACCACTGCCAACTGAAAACACTTCAGTGTTAAACTGCCGTCAGTCAAATACACATTAACTGGTTCTAATCCAACCAAAACACAGGGCTGAGTTAAAGTCAAATCAAGAATGTGGTCAAATGACTCTTCCTGGGATCAGATATGATATGTTATGATGTGATACACATGCACACTCAGGACCGGATCTCTCTGTTCATTGTTGAATGGTGCAGGATGGTGGTTTAAGCAACAACAGTGGCCAATTGGCTCCAAGCACAGGTACAGTGGTGTGTCATGTTGATGAGCTCCATTACATGAAAAATAAGTTAGTCCTCAAACACATGCTTTCATCTGCAGTGTTTTGAAAATGAAACCATACTGGTTCATAGGGCAGTAAACAAAATAATGTGTTTTCACTGATTTGGGATCAAAAAGAAACATCAATGCATGGACACAAAGCTGCAGACAATGAAGACAGAAGCTTTGTTGGTAAATAAAAGGAAAATGTTCATTGATTTATTGCCTTTATGCTTTTTTTAATCTTTGTCCTCCTATTTAGGGTTTGTCTTAGTGGGTAATTTTATTAATAATATTAGAAAATGTCAAGGAAAACTATAAAAGGATCAGAGTAACTCTGGTATATTTTACTAAATAAAACTCATTTTTTACTTAAATTGAGAGCCCTTGTCTGCATTATTTAAGCCATTTCATCTCACTGACTTAAATCAGTAAGACAATGTTGTGATAATAAGAGTTAAATATGGTCGAAATTTCAGGATTTTATACAGATTTTAGGATTCAGCATTTATTACGGTCAAAGCTGCATTCAATGAACTGAATTGGATTTTTCCTCAGGTCGTTAGTGTATAAACTGTGGACTCAACAAGCCACAACATGCACATAAAGGCACCTGTAGCACCAGTTTGACAGTAAATCAGTAAATCAGTTAGCTGTATCACACCAACTAACCCTCTATATTAAAGTGAGCCAAAAACAGAACAGTAGGTATAACTTCTATGGGTGGTAAAGTAGAGTAAAAAAAAAAGCTAGATTTCACTTGACTTTTCTGCAATGGAACACCCTCTGAGACATGCTGGCACATGAATGTCTAAAACACACACACACGTGCACACTCACCTGAAGTCTTCCACAGTCTGGGCCTGAGTGTCAGCAGTTCCTACTACAGACAGCGCTCTCTGGGCATGAGGGTTCAGATGATGAAGAGCAGCTCTACTGGCAGGTGGCTGAGGAACTGACACGGCCCTGACTGGACCTTTAGGTCCGCTGCGCTCTCCTGTGGGTTTGACAGCCGCGGTTTTAGGGAGACTTACGGCAGCTCCATCAGGGCAACTCCCAGCCTGGTTCACCACTGGAGGAGGAGAGGGTTCAGCTTCGGGTTCAACCCTTGGTTCGGTGATGTCTACAGAGCCTTCGACTCTGGCGCTTCTCTGTGGACGGCGAGGCCTGGAAGGAGCTGGAGATTGGCCGGGCGAAGAACTTACAGCAGTGTTTGGAGCTAGGGTTTTCTGGCCCTCTGCTGCTCCAGCTTTGTTCCCTTCTTGTGGTTGAGATTGGGTTTGATTATCTTGGTCCATTACAGATTTCTGAAAACAAAGGACACCTCATTACTTTTATGTACCATACCTTTATGTTTTTTTACCTCAACATTTCAGTTAAATGATCCCAAAATAGTGCAAATCTTGGAATACATTTCTGCTATAGTGATAGAATCATATTGTGTTTTTGTGTCTTTTTGGAGGAATCTGACATCAGATTTATGTTCACCTTAGATTTATCTGTTTTTTTTTCACTGTATTCTTGGTTTCAATTATTTCAAATTTCAAAGTCTCTTTTTGCTTAATATTTTTTACGTTGCATGGTTCTGTTAGTAATATGTGACTGTTTAACTGTTCAAACACCACTCCTCTGATAGAGATAACAGAAAACCACACTGAAACCTGGCCATACGCCTTCATTTCTGTAACTCCTTCATATTAATCCTAGGGGGTGTGATTTTGGAACATATGTTTAATCACAATTCAGTCTCAAAAACATGTTGTGCTCCAATTGGTTGCACAATTCTAGGCCTCTGTTGCAGCACAATTATGATCTGTGCATGCAGTCATAAAACAGCTTAGATTTCTCATTGAGAGACTGAACATCAAACCTATAGTTTCTGCCACAACTCAGTCTGTTCAGCTGATGAATAAAGGACTATCATAAGACCAGACCCACACAGCAGGAGTCAGGATGAGTCAGACTTGCACCGTCGTGACTGTCCAATTACCTGTCTTCTCATAGCTGCAAAAACAGACAAATACGGCTGGCACTAAAAACACTGCAGACATAAGACTAGTAAAGACATGAGAGATATGAGAGACGCAATCTGACATTCTTAGAGTTTTAAATGGACAAATTTTAAGAGAAAAGTCCTGCGAAATGATATACCCCTTCTGTCTTTCTGCCTATGTCTGCTGGTTCTAACAGTAACCAGGGAGTTGTTCATCTCAGTTAGCTTTTATCAGTTCACAACACCTGGGAAATAGTGATGGGATGAACCAGTGCACAAAAAAGCCAACGAGAATGTAAACTGACAACAGAGGGAGGGAACAGCAGCAGAGACGTCAGTGTGCAGGTAGAACAATGAGAAAAGGTATAGATGCACTGACCTCGGCCGTCAACCAATCCTTGAATTCCTGTTAATTTTGTTTAATGGAATTAGAAAGAAGGTGATGATGCAATTATTTCAATAATAACTAACAACAAAATCGGTTTAAATTGCAAAAGTAAAAATGTCAGATCGATGTCTACATATTGACAAAAAAAAATGGAAAATATATCCTTTCTAAAGGATTACACATGGAGACATATGTTGACTGCCCATTTGACAACTCAAGGTTCATGTCAATTATGTTTGACCTCGGCTTTGAAAGTGAGCCATAAAAGAGTAATATGATGTTACTCTTTGGGGCGAAAGGTTTCTAGCATTTCAGGAAGAAAGGAAAAAAATTCAATAGGATAAAAAAAAACAAACATTTCTAACCATTAAAATAGGAGGTAGTGTAGTTTGTGGTGGATCTGGGACTGGGACATGAACAGTAAACACAATATTGTTTATTCACAAATAAATAAAAAATATTGTATAAATATATTGGTAGAAGAATGCTAGAGATGGAACTACCAGGTTGGAGAAAAAGAGGAGATTGATGGATGCAGTGAGGGAGGACATGGAGGTAGTTGGAGACACAGTTGAAGATACAGAGGACAGGGGGAGATGGAAATTGTTGACTTGCTGTGGCAACCCCTGAAAAATGGAAGCCGAAATGGGAAGAAAAAAGAATACACTGATGATTTTTCGAGTGAAAAATGAAATAATTTGTGTAAGGTACCGATTAGGATTATGGTGAGGACAGGAAACAACACTGCTGGGACACACATTTCTATATGACCTTGAAGAGTAGAACGTAGGAAAGAGGAGAGGTTGAAGAGAGGAGGAGGAAAATGGAGAGAACAGGAGATGAGGGGAAGGGACACACAGGAAGAGGAGTTCCAATCAAATTAAGATAAAAATTGATCAAATCTGCAATTAGTCCTTAAACTATCACCCAATCACATTAATGTCTCAAATGAAAGCCATGTTGACCTCTAGTGAGTAACTCTTAGACCACTGATCAGTTCAGAACTGAGACGGACTGATCCAAAAGACCCCAACAGGAGCTAACAACATTGTCTCACTGCAGAATATCTCCAAAACTCCATCCTGTCACACTTCCCTGAGGAACTATCTTCTTTTGTACGCTCTAATCCTCTCTCCGTCTCTGCTCATTGCTCCAGATTTTTTTTTTTCCACACACATTTTTCCCCTTCCTATTAGACCCGACTCAAAATCTCGTCTTTCCCTCCTCTTCATGGACACGCTCTGAAGAATTATTTCCATGCAACTGACTGTCTCACATTCAGCCTCAGTGACGTCAACTTGCCTCCATCGCAGACAGACATGGATCATAATCTGTGATAACGTTCTGCCTCTGTGCTCGGGCTCATGGAAAATAAGAGAATGAATCGGGATGTGACCAAGGGAATGAGAGAACATCCAGTCCAGGGATGAGACACTGCAGCAGGCCCTGAGGTATAATCTGCGAGACAGTGTGGAGCTGGGAACGTATGTCTCACAATCCACGGTTCCAGTATTTTTTTAACCTAAGACTCTGCTAAATGTCTTCCAAAAGCACTTTGTCTAACACCAACACCAGGACAGAGACCTACTTCTTATTCCGCTCACGTTTGCTGGGAACAGATTGAAAGGATTTTATAACAAACATGTCATAATGTTTACAGGCAGTCTCCTCAGGGAGACTGAGCCGAGCCACTCAGAAACCCCAAACCCAGGATGTGACCAAGCTTTCAGACAGCTTTTGACACTGCTGTTTGACAAGACGTCCACTGTGTGAATCATTAACGTGGTCATAAATCGCTGTTCATGTTCCTCCTCTATAATAAAGGATTACAAAGGTCGGCCCTTGTGTTTACGCAGATTTCCGGTATAATGTTTAGTTCTTCAGTTCAATGCCAAATGTTGAAATAACAGTAGTGGGTTGTGTTAGTGTTCAAGGCCTCCAGGGTAGTAGACACATGTGACACGGGTGTTAATGATGACCTGGGCAGGGTTGACATCTCAAAAAAGAAAAAAAAAAGGATTTGGTCCATGGTTTTGTTTTGTACAGTGGCAGTACAGTGCACATTTCTCTTTTAAAGAACTGGGTTTATGTTGCACTGCACTTGTATTGATATTTTGAGCATGTTGCACAGTCTACATGTCTGCACACAATTTTCTTTCAAACAGAAGAGTGCACAACCCTTTAAATGTTAAATAATAACTCAATATTTTCTGTTTTCTTCACAACAAAGAAAAACCTCACACAAGTGTCCAAAGTAAAGCTACTGTGCAAAACAATTAGTAATTATATTAATGACACAAATAGAGAATTTCTACAAATTCAGTTAAACAGAAATTAATGTATTAGTTACAAAAATCTTCTCTAAAAATGGGCTGGAAAAAAACAGAAAAATCAAGATGACAAAATTAGAACTATATTAATCCCCAGGGAGTATCCTTCGGGAAATTATGCCTCTGCATTTAACCCATCACCGTATTGAGCAGGGGGCTGCTGGCTGAGCCTGCGTCTGGGGAGCATAGTTTGGAACATAGTTTGGGGGGAAACTGTCGTATATATAAAGTGGACATCTCTAGATGGCAGCAATGCAATATATTTTAATAAGCAAGGAAGTTCATGCAGAGTTTCTTCTTCATTCTGACAGTGGATTGTAAATATAAAAAAGTAAATATCACCAGGCTTGTATTAGCACCAGTTTATATCGGGATCAGAAATTAACTCTTTGGACAATTTCAGAAAAAAAAAAAAAAAACTCATATTGGACATCCATAGTGAACAGCACACAGATTGTATTTAGTTGTAATAAAAAGGAACAGGCATGGACAGAAAGAGCAAAGCAACATCAAATAATCGCTTACAAATGTTCCTTCCTGCACCGCTTCTGCTTTTCAAATACAAATCATTCTCACAGATCTCAGGCTAAATGCCACAGATGTGTCAATACCAACAACTATTGCAACAAGTCCTGGGTGACAGAAGTAATCTGGTAGAAGTGTAACAAGTTTTCTGACAGGAAATAAATACATGTATTCAGCAAGCTCATGTGAATGGTATTCACTAAAGAGACTCTGTATGTCTCTTTTCATAGGGGGACACTGGGCATATCTAACTAAAAATATGCAAAAGATGCTGATAACAAACCAGAGCAAGACTTGTCGACAGGATGTGTCTAAAGACACCTGATACAGGAAGTTACATAACTCTTAGGATCTTTAAAGTCCAAACCCTGAAGAACACAAGTTGTAGAGTCTAAATGAAACACGTAGAAGTAAGTGGTCCATGACAGTTGTTCTTGTGTTATGCAATGGAGCCCTAATGAGTTCACGTCTCTGCTGGAGGGGGACGGCAACAGTTAACGGTCCGTGGCCTAATTATATTCCCTCTTCAAGGACATCTTATGTCTAGGAATGAAATGAAGGTTAATGTAGTGTGTGCTGTGGTGCCTGTATGTCTGTGTCTGGTACATGTGGGCATGTCAGTAAAAGTAGATGTGGTGTTTTGTCCCTACATGACTATGGTTCTTCAACATGACTTCTATAGTATCTATAAATATTTGAAATTATCAATGGTTTTCATCAGTTGTGCCCAACCTTTTTTTGCACAATGTACCGATTAAATGTCTCATACTTTTCACGGACCGGGTGTTAAGTTGTGGCAGAAAAATACCCCTTATTAAAAGTACATTTCTGGTGTTCAGAAATATATTCCTACCTATAAAAATCTTCCTACCCAAATTAACTGTGTTCGCACAACAAGGGTTCCCCAACTGCACACAACCTATAGTTTTCTGCTACCAGACTGGTATACAAGTTAGAATCTTGTATCAATGACTCTGCGTCATTTTGAGTTTATTGTTGTTGTCTTCACTGAGAAAATATTTCCTGATCCAACATAGTTGCATTATTGATGATGGAATCCTAGCCATTCTATTGGTCAGTTCTTTTGTTGATTATGGGTATGGATCATATGTAAGTAATAGACAGATGTGGCCAAAAGGAAACATTATTTCTCTGCGGCCCAGCACCAATTCACCCACAGACCGGTAACTGTCCCCGGTCCAGTAGTTGGGGACCACTGGTTTACATGGTTTAGCGTCAGTATTATCATCTCACAGTTGACTGCCTGGAGAACACAACAGGTTATCATGCTGATACTTGACATTCATTTTGTCAACACAGATCAACACTGTATGCAAATAGTAACCTTTTGTAGGTCATCTGACCAAATGTGAGCTACATTTACGCAATCCATCTTTGAATGCATCTTCCTGCAGGTGGCTAGCCCATTGGAAGGCACCAAACGTTCCAACAGGGATGATCTCGCTCAAGAGGTGAACCACCCCTCGTTCCACACCAATGACAGAGACAATGACTCTGGGCAAAAATACCACAATTTACACCCTGCATGGCAACAGCCTAGGGTATGACACAGGAGAGTCCTCTTTAAGTGTCAGATGTATTCATCACTTTGTCTTGATGTCACAAGCAAGACCTTCCTCCACAGCTTCTGACCTTTTTTTCGAGCCAACCTTTATTGAGGTGCACCTACGTAAATACAGTGAGGTCCTTGGACCCTTTGTGATGGTAACCACTAGCAGCACGAGGCTCATTCTGCGTTTGTTCAGATGCTCCTAATAGCTGGGAACCATGGTGATGGATGAAGTTTATTTTAGTCAGATGTCCTCTGTCTTCCTCTGACTAATCTTCCTCCTGTAGTTTAGCCAGTGGTATTGTATTCCTCAGTGGGGCCAGTGCAGTTTTTACACCGCTAGCTCGATCACCTTGGTTGCTTCCCCTTAATGGAGGCCACAGGGCAAGAATATGCAACCATACAGTATGGCCATTGTCTATACCTAGTTGGAAACAGTAACATTCCTGCAGGGAAGCAACTGTGCTATTCACTGCACCACCATGTGATGAGCACATGTAACAAATCACCATACAAACACAAGACAAGGCTTTACACTAAAATGAAATGTGTGATGTAGGGGAATTTTACTACATCTACGTCCTTTCAGCTTGATCCTTTTCATAAATCAGCATTTTTCCCTCCAACCAATTCTCTGTATCATCTACTCTGCCTCTTTGCTCTGGACCAAACATTCTCCTCTTCTTCTTTGTCTTTGACCAACAACCAATTTTCAACAGTACCCTGTAGGTCAACAGCACTGTTGGCTGTGGCTGCTAACATGGGCCCCAACCCTCCAGTATGGACATCATTTTGTTGAGGCACATAATTCATTCAGCCAGGACGCTGGATGTCCTTCCAACCTGTACCATTTATCCAGGCTTGGGACGGGCACTAAAAAAAAAAAACTTGGTTGTGCTCTCTAGTGGCTTAAATATAATTTCTTGATTACCTCATCAGTCCCAGAGTAACTTGCTTTGCAAATATTCTCACTTGCAAGAATCTGTAAAAATACCGTATACCTCAAAATTAGTTGGACCAGGGACCGGTTTGCCATTACCAGCTGTTTTTGAAAACCAGTCACAAGCCTTGACGCCACATTATATTTTTTAAATAACGCATCTTTATTCTGTTAGTGCCAGACTAAATGATCTTGCTGAATTCTATTAATGGAAAAAATAAAGTTATAGAGTACAGTGTAATTTGGGTGGTAGTGGTGGAGACTACTGACCC